>BSBK01011892.1:0-135155 GCA_027943335.1 Chamaecyparis obtusa | reverse complement strand
ACTTTATTTTAATTGTTAGTGTTGATTATCATGCAATATCTTAAATTGATTAAATTATCTTTTAGGTTTTTGTAGGATTGTGATTTTGATATCTATATTAGTGTTAATTTATTAAAAAATTTAATTCTAGTGACTGAGTATTACATTTGATTACAAAGGTATTATTTTTTATAATCAATTAGTAAAGGAGTTTCTCCTCTATAGAAAATGTTTTAAACATCTTTCATCTCTTCTCTTTACTATTGTAAACTAAGTATTAAATTTTGTCTTATTCAAGTTCATCTAAGGATTGTATCTTGTGGTGTGAATATGTTGTGAATACAACTTCAAGCTTTCTTGGGGTGGTTGTACAATTCATTTGTATGTTTGTTACTTTGACAAAGTTGGGGTTGTGACTTAAATATGATTATATGTAGCTGTTTAATAAACTTAATATATATGTGTGTATAGGTGATTCATCTTGATGTTTTGAAGTGTTATTTCCTTATAATTGATATGTATTCTTGATATATTGGTAGTAGTGTTGAAGGGTCATTTTCTTTTATGGTCAAAGTACTAGATGCTAGCGATTTATCTTTGAGTTGATTTCACCCTGTATCTTGGGCATTACTGTTTTCATAATTGCTTATGATTAACACATTTTTTATTATTATAACATGTTAATTTGGGACCAACTATGTAATTGAGGTCACATGAGGGTCTAAATTTTGTCTTGGGTATTTTGAGGATTGAATCTAAATAATTTTTTTTTAATGACGCTTATATTATGTTAGTGATGATTGGATCCCAAGGAGATAGTTGCATGATTAATGTAGTATCTAGTTTTGTTTTATGTTTTACAATTTAGAGAGGATTTCATGAGATTCTTAGTAAGAGTCTTTGAATACTCAATTTTGATGTCCCCTTTATTATGGTGATATTTTATGTTAATGTTATTGGCTTTGTGTTGTATGCTCCAAACTCTATTTTCAGATTTCATTGGAAATGATGTTTTTTATGAGGATCTTTTTTATGATTATTTTGTTTATGACATTTTATTTGGTTTTCATTATGGAGCATATGAGTGGTTTTATAGCAGCGTGGTTAGGGGAGTGGCTCACAATGGGGGGCACGACATTAAGTTGCTACAAAGGAAAATCCATTGCGAGTAGATAGTGTAGTGATAACTTAGTTTCAACAAACTTGGACTTGGATAAAACATTAAGTTGACAATTAAGATAGCTCCCCTGTGACCTTAAGCGCTTGTATAGACTAGGCATGGCTTGGAGATTTCTATATGGAAATTGGATTCCTCATCCTCACAAAATTTTGTCTGTTCCACATGAGTCCTCACATGGGGGGCAAGGTCTAGCAAGATATTGTCACTCAAAATCCATAATAATAGGAGCTTAAGTGATTATAGTATCCTACACGTGTCTTAGAATTCCCTCCATTCAACCTTTTGAGTAACCTCCAGTATCTTGTGTATCCCTATTGTATATCCTTGTGGATTTTCCTATTTCTTTCCTTGGTTGGTTATTCCTTATTCCTATCTTATAGTGTTTTTTGTGGTGTGGGGCCTTGTATTATGTCCTATCTCAGGGGAGTAAGCCTCTGAATTCCATTTATTTGGATGGAAAATATTGTACCCATTGAGTATTTTTAGATTTTGATCGATGTTTGGGATGGTCTTACATTTTCTTCTCCACACCTTCTTGTTCACATGGTTAGATGACTTATATGTAAAATATATATGAAAATGTGTTTCATTGATTGCTTGGAATTTCTTAATTTAACGTGTATCTTTAATTACTTGTAATGTAATGAAAGAGTGGATAAAATTTTATTCTAGTTTTCTTATTACCATAAAACTAACTATTATCTATGACTGTAAGAAGTTAATAATATAGTACATATTGTTATCTTATTCATTGACACTTGTTCTTCAATTGATTTAGTCATATTATTTGTATGTCACTAGTAGAAAAGTTGGGGAGCCTAAAAACACCTTTCTATCTGATTAATGTTTAGTAAATTCATATTTATATTTAATGAAATGTTTCTTGGTTAAGACTCTTGTTTAATGTAGTTTTATAAATACTGTTAGTTGCACTCATTGTAAAAAAAACCTTTTTCTTATTTTATAGATTTGTCCTCTTGGGTTTCATAGTGGGACGTGACAAGAATAAAACTTATGAAACTATAGTATATTTATCGAAGAATTCATATTTTTTCATGGTGTTATTTTCTTGGCTTAGTAACCCGAGTAAATAAAATCCTCACTTCATCATTAAAAGATAGCCCGATTTTAATTTTGATGCACATATATGATTGTACACAATAGTCATATATTTTGAAATGAATAAACCTCACCATCCTTAGGAAATGGTAAACAAACACATCAACTATAAGGATAAACAATCTATGTTCATTATTACTATATATAACATGACTTTGACTAGTATTTTATATTACTTGATTAATATCCACTTTGGTTAGTAAATGATTCACTCTTCCCATTCTAATTGTCTAATTAATTCGAAGTGTTCCATTTGAGTTTGCATGAACTCAAACAATGAGAAAATATTTTTCAAAGAGTGCCATAATAAGTTTCATTTACATTTATTACTTCTTAATATATCAAAAAAGCTTCCTATTAAAGCTTCTTAATTACATCCTGTTCTCTGCACCTTCTTGTTTACATGGTTAGATGATTGATATGTAAAATATATATGAAAATGTGTTTCATTGATTACTTAGAGTTTCTTAATGTAACGTGTATCTTTGATTACTTGTAATGTAATGAAAGAGAGGATAACATTTTATTGTAGTTTTCTTATTTCCATGTCACTAACTGTTATCTATGACTATAAGAAGTTAATAAAATAGTACATATTGTTATCTTGTTCATCGACACTTGTTATTCAATTGATTTAGTCATGTTTTTTGTATGTCGCTAGTAGCAAAGTTGGGGAGCCTAAAAAGACCTTTCTATCTGAGTAATGTTTAGTATTCGTATTTTTATTTAATGAAATGTTTCTTGGTTAAGACTCTTGTTTAATGAAATCTTTTTCTTTCCTTTGAAACTCTATTAGATCAATATATACGTTGTTAGGGATCATTTTACATAAAACATTTATACGTAGTAGTTACTTGAATTATTTTATGTTAAATACCAATTAAGAATTTATTTTAGTTGTTAGTGTTGATTATCATGTAGTATCCTCAATTTATTATATTATCTTTTATTTTTGTGTAGAATTATAATTTTTATATCTATATTATTGTTAATTTATGAAGACTTTTAATTCTAGTCAGTATTGCATTTGATTGCAAAGGTATTATTGATATATTTAGTTAGAAAAGGAGTTCTTGCTCCATATGAAATGTGTTTAGCTTCATCCATCTCTTTTGTTTACTATTGTAAACTAAGTATTAAAGCCCCACTTGATGTTGCATAGACCTAGACCAAAGCAAGAGATAAGCCATGTTTTTCCAATCTCCTGCAACCTCCATCCTAGCACAAAACCATGACTCTTTGCTCATCAATATTGTCTTCTTTTATTAGTATATTTAATCTTTGTATTTTGGTAGGTTTTAAAGAGAAGATTTATTCTAATTTGTATTCTTCATTGTATTTTCTTTCTATTTAAATTTATAGCTAATTATTGTTTACATTGACTAAAAATCTATCTTTGATTATTATCTTCTTTTGATAAGAATATATAATTAATTTTTATTTTATTACCTGATATTCCATTTTAATTGTAATTTCATTTATTGTAATTCTTCTTCTTTTTTGAGGATTATTTGTATTAAGTTAAAATTTTATTCATTTAAAATATATTTAATTTTTTATTTTTATTTATCAAAATAAATTTCAACTTAAAACCTACAAGATAGTGAAAGAGAGAAACTTACCTTGGATAACATATTTTATGCTAATACTTTGAGTATAGCATGTGTTCCTAGGGACTTACAGCTAGAGAAGCATATACTCTCTCTCTCTATCTCTCTCTCTCTCTCTCTCTCTCTCTCTCTCTCTCTCTCTCTCTCTCTCTCTCTCTCTCTCTCTCTCTCTCTGACACACACATATCTATTTTAAACCTCTCTAACTTAATCTCTACATATCTCTCACTCACATAGAGACACACTTCAAATTTTTTGCCTCCCCATATTTATCTCTATCTTTATCTCTCTTATACATTTCTCTCCCTTCATCTCTCTTACTCCCTATATCCCTGTGTACCTCTCTCATCCTATTATATCCTATATCTTTATATTTTTATCACTTTATATCCGTCTATACTATTCTTTCCATCTTTCTATCTCTATTTATCATTTCGTATCTATTGATCTCTCTCATATCTTTATATGTTCCAAGGCATATATTTCTCTACCTCTATCTATTTATTTTACTATACATTTCCATCTCCCTTTCTCCCCTTCCCTCTTTCTATCTCCCTCTTGTCTCTATTTCACCCCATCTCTCTATTTTTCATTCCCTCTTTATCGCCATCTCTATCTCTTTATCTCTGCACCTATCCATTTATTTTCCTATATATCTATATCTCTATGATTATCTGGAAATATATGTTTATCTCTCATATTTCTCTAGCCCTATCTCCATCTCTATTTTTCTTTACTCTTACCTCGGTTGTGCTCTCTTTCTCTCCCTATCGCTTTATATCTCTATCTCTCTATCACTCTATCTAATTTTTTTATATATCTCTATCTCTTAATTCTCCTTTATAGATATCTCTATGTTGTCATCCATATCTCTTCCTCTAACCCCTATATTTATATATTTATCTCTCCCTCTACCTCCTTATTCCATCTATTTTACCTCTCTCCCTCTTTCTCTATCTGCATCTCTACCTCTATCTTCCTCTCTGAAATCTATGATTTAATACATCTATCTCTATCTATCTATCTCTTTTCATTCCTCTAAATCTTTCGCTTGTTACAACTCTCTCTCTCTCTCTCTCTCTCTCTCTCTCTCTAACATAACATGGGCCTATTGGTAATAGAATTTGATTATATTCTTCGTAAGAGAATATACAATAGATTTTGTACATATAGACCAAAAACATAGTCACAAATTGGTGTAGTAAGAATTCCATAATATAACCTCTTTGAACTTTAAACTATCCTTCTAGAATATTGAACTAACAAAAAGGCCAAGAGATACATGTAATTGTTATATATTTTATATTATATGTCAATATAGAAAGAAAAAGATGATCAACAATTAACATTATAAACAATACCCCAAATGAGCTAAATGTATACATCATTAATAAATAAAATTTGAGGATTTGGCTATTTCCTCAATAATCTTGTCATTGTTCTTCTTGGGTTGAGAATCAACATTTACAATGATGTAATTGGTACCATGAATCCCCCTCTCTAGTGTTGATCAACTTCCTTTGCTTAATATAATTGCAGAGACACCTTAGAACATATTGCAAGACACACGACCAAGAGATGATAAAGGGAAAAACAATTCCAGGTGAAATAAGTACCAACCAATGGGCTGAGCAGATCCTAAAACTAAGCAATCTTTCATTCAAACCCTCGACAATTATGCATGTGTAGACTTATGGGGTGTGAATCAGTTATCTACAAGATTCAATTCTTTATCCAATTAAATATAGAAGAACATTAAGAATAAACACAATATAAGAACACAAAACACAACACCACAATTTTGGTTAAGGGGAAACCCAAATAGGTATAAACCCAGGTGGGAATTAGCACACACTATAAACTGCACTAGAGTATAATGATCCCTGTTAGAAGATCTTACAACTCTGTTAGGAGTTTATCTTTACAATGCATTAAGTATAGTGACCTGGTCAAAGGTTGCACCCTGTTAGGAGTCTTTTATAATTAATCCTATTAGGTGTGAGGACACACTGTCCGGGAGCACACTGCTTAAAGGGGTGAATGCTGCAACCTTCTGCTTAACAGATACACACTGTATTTGGATCTTGGTGAACTATGAGTTAGACCTACTATCTCGATCAATTCCAATGAGCATACACTTTCTTCTTCATCACATAGACCTCCTACTGATGGCTCATTACTTTGCACCTTCTACTCTGCTCTTATCTTTCAAATATCTGCCATGCTTAGTGATCACAACTTGACCGGCTATAAGTATCTTTCTTCAAATGATATAATCAAGTTAGCCTATTAGAACTTCCTTGAAATCATATTAGAGAAACAATATAACTCTCCAAAAACATCTTCAATGGCTATACTAAGCACGCAACACTAATTAGGACTACACAACTCCATATGAGTAGACGTGTTGCTTCATACTATTGGTTCCACCAAATTAACTAATACTTTCATCTCATGCTGAATTACATCATGCGCTCTTAACCAAATATTCTTAACTCTTCTCCACACATTAATCCAAGCATGCATATCCAAATGATAGGCACAACTACTACAACAATAAAAACAATGTTGGCTCCATCAGATAAACTCAAGAAATTGTAACTGTCAACTAGAAACATCATAACTCAACCTATACTACACAAATGACTCTGCGTCGATGATCATAGCTTCACTAACATGTCTTAAACATAAATATAAATGCATAAGGCTCCATTAAAACCATACTGCAAATCATATACCAAAATCTTCCTAGGATCTGTTAGGAACACTTATTGACACAAACAATTGTATTGATGTCTTCACTCAGAATCAACCTCTACGTCTATGATATCATGTTGCTAACATATCTAGGAACCATATACTCAAGGGTCTCTCCATCAAGCTTCAATGCATGCTTCTTACCATATGTTTTCATCCATGACAAACATATAGTCAACATTGGCTTGCTGGAAAATCTCAAACAATCTCCCCGTTTGGCATTGATGGAAACATATGGAATGAAAAACACCACCAATCCAAATGCACAATTATTTTTTAATATTCTCCATTTCCTCAACAAAACTCCCCCAAGGATGAATCCTCCATCTACTATTGAATGCTCTGAATATCAACTGCTATATCTCCTTACTGTATACTCCCCCTTACTTCATACTCCTCAACTATATATACTCTCTCTTTTTGTGTTGTTTTTCATGACTATATATACTCCCCCTTTGATATCAATGGAAAGGGCATGCAACAATTAAGAATTGATACTACACCTAAAGTAGAGTAGTCAACCATTCATCTGTCACTAAGGACTGATGCACTCCTGCAAACTCTAATCAGATTTAGGGAAGGGAATTACTCCTAGCTTCTCCCTAAGATACTCAAATATATCATTCGATAAAGGCTTTGTGAATATGTCTACTAGCTAATCTTTTGTGCTCACATAGTCCAATTTTACTTCTTTCTCCACAACTTTCTCTCTTAGGAAGTGATATTTTATCTCAATGTGTTTAGTCTTTGTATGCATCACAAGGTTATTTGACATATTGATAGTGCTAGTGTTATCACAATGAATAACAATATGATAATCAATCTGAATACCAAAATCCTTTATCATCTGTTTGATCCACACAATTGTAGAGAAATTTAATGCTGCTTATACATACTCTTCTTCTGCTGTGGACTGAAGAATACAATTCTATTTCTTTCTTATCCAAGTAACAAGCCTATCTCCAAGAAACATTGCTCCTCCTAAGGTACTCTTTCTATCATCCATGCATCCTGGCCAATCTGCATCTATATACATATGAAGTTCTACATTTTCCAAATTAGGATACCATAAACCATAGTCTATAGTTCCTTTCAAATATCTAAATATCTTCTTTACTGCCATAATATGACTTTGTTTAGGTTCTGCTGCAAATCTTCCAACAATACCAACTCCATTAGAAATATTAGGTCTAGATTGAGTAAGATAGATTATTTTACCAATCATAGACTTATACAAGGTTATGTCTACTACTGCTGAATCATCTTCTTTTGAAAGCTTGGATCCTATTATCATAGGAGTACTTACTAGCTTGCAATCATCCATCTTGAATTTCTTCAATATCTCTTTCACATACTTAGACTGATTAATGAAAATACCTTTGTTTGTCTGCTGCACATTTAGTCCCAAAAAGTACTTGATAGGTCCAATCATGTTCATCTCAAATTCGCTTTGCATCTCTTTAGCAAATTCTACACTAATCTTGTCATTACCACCAAAAATAATGTCATAAAAAAAATAGCAACAAGTAGTAATCCATCAAGTATCTCTCTTATGAATAAGTAATAATTTGTTGCTCCTTTCTTGAATCCAATCTTTGTCAAGTATCCATCAAGTCTTTCATACCATGCTCTAGGGGCTTGCTTAAGTCCATAGAGGGCTTTCTTCAATATGCATACCATATCTAGTCTATCTGATAAAGTAAATCCTTTAGACTTATCTATGTAAACTTCCTCCAACTCTCCATTTAGGAATGCTGACTTGACATCCATCTGATATACTTTGAACTCTTTGAATGTAGCATAGGCTAGGAATAACTTTATGGCTTCTAATCTACTTACAGGGGTAAATGTATCTGAAAAATCAATTTCTTCTCTTTGTGCATATCCTTTACATACTAGTCTTTCTTTATTTCTTACCATTATTCCATATTCATTCATCTTGTTTATGAATATGCACTTGGTTCCAATCACATTCTTATCACTAGGCCTAGGGATCAATTCCCATGTGTCGTTCTCAATTATTTGATCTAGCTCTTCTTTCATTACTTCATGCCAATCTGAATCATTACATGCATCTTCAACACTTAAGAGTTCAAACTGTGAAAGTAAGCATACCTCTTCATTAGCTGTGGAACTCTTTAGTTTTGATCTTTTCATGACATTATTTTTTTGATCTCTAATTATGTGTTCCTTTGAGTGGTATCTAGATGTGAATTTAGGAACATTAGATGTGACTCTCTCATCTATCTTTTGTGATTCTTCTTCACTTGTTTCAGAGTCATTGAATAATACGTCAATGTTGTCAAACATTTCATCAACAATTATTTCTCTATTCATAGGACTAGGTTCTTCTTCAATCATAGGTGCATAATCATGATATCTCTCTTGAATCATAAACTTCTCATCAATCTTTACATGAGCACTTTCAATAATCTTCTTCAATCTTAAGTTAAAACATCTATAAGCTTTTCTTTTAGTAGAGTAACCAAGAAAAATACCTTCATCACATCTTGCATCAAACTTGCCAATAGCTTCATCTCTCTTGATGTAGCACTATCTTCCAAAGATTCTAAAGTATTTTACTATAGGTACATTCCCAAACCATAGCTCATAAGGTGTCTTGTTTATGCCTAGCCTCAATTGAATTCTATTGATAATATAGACTGCAGTATTGACCGCATCTCTCCAATAGGTGTGTGTGAGGTTTCCTTCAATCATGATGGTGCACACTGTGTCCAGTACAATCCTATTCCTTCTTTGTGCAATTTCATTCTACTGAGGGGTTCTAGGTGCACCTAGATGTCTCTTTATCCCATGTTCTTCGCAATACTCATAAAGTCTATCAGAGGTGAATTGTCCTCCTCTATCTAATCTCAGACATTTAATCTTCAATCTAGACTCATTTTCAACTTTAGCTTTGAATATTTTGAACTTCTCAAGTTCTTCTGATTTGTCCTTTAAGAATGCAACCCACATCATTCTAGAATAGTCATCAACAAACAAAATGAAATACCTTTCACCATAGTATGATCTTGTTTGAGTTGGTCAACATAGGTCTATATGTACTAGATCCAATTTGTTCTCTGCCAAATTATGCTTTCTTCTGAATGAATTCCTCACATACTTTCCCTTCACACATTCCCTACATATTGTATCAACTAGTTTTGCAATGCTAGGTAGGTTTCTTACTACTTTTACATTCCTTATCTTCACTATGCTATCAAAATTGATGTGACATAGTCTTTTGTGCTATAACCAACTGTCATCTACTTTAGCAATAAAACAACTTGCTTCTGAATTAAGCTAAAAAATATTACCTTTTCTCTTTGAACCTGATGCAATCATTTCTCCTTCCTTGTTATTAATGATGCATTTATTTTCTTTGAATTCGAAATGATATCCTTTGTCAAGCAACTGTCCAACACTTAGTAGGTTATGTTGTAAACCATCAACATAAAGAACATCATCAGTGTTGTTCTTTCCATCCAAGCTGATAGCTCATCTACCTATGATAGGTTTAGGAGTGTTGTCTCCAAATCTAACCACACCGCCTTTGTACTTATCCAAATGTACAAATCTACCTTTGTCTCCTATTATGTGATGTGAACATTTGCTGTCAATGATCCAATCTATTCTGATGTCTTCTTGTGAGATCAAAGATAATTTTTATGCTTTCTTTTCATCTTCAAGGTCCATTTCATCAAACATCTTCTCCATTTCTTCAATGGCAATGAATCCGATTTCATCTTCTACTGAATCCTCATTTGATACTCCATTTCCAACATAGTAACATTCTTTTGTATACTTAGTCTTGTAATTAGTTTTGAACTTCTTGACTCTTGTAGGACACTTAGAAGCAAAGTGACCAATCTTGTTACATGAAAAGCATTTGAATGGTAACTGACCTTCATATTTTCCTTTTTCTTTCCTTTCTATCTCTTCATCACCACCATCAAAATTACTAGAAGTGTTTAAGGATTTCTTACCATGGACTGAAGCTTTGAAGGTTGTCTCACTTTTAGGCTCTGTCTTCAAACTTGATATTTCAAATGTTGAAATCTTGCTTATTAAGGTCTCTCTTTTGAAGTCTTTTGAAAATTGCACAGTCTCATCTAGGATGTTTATCTTGCTCTCATATTCTGGTGTCAATATAGTCATCAACTTATCCATTATGTCTTCTTTCAAAATTTCTCCACCATTGTTTTTTATTCTTGCAACAACTTCATTAATCCTTTGATTGTAGGTTCTGATGTTCTCTTCAGGTAGCATCTCTAGTGTATTTTACTTTTTCTTCCATGCCTTTCTATATGCATCCTTGTCTTCTACATCTCCTTCAAACATCAGTTATCTACAAGATTCAATTATTTATCCAATTAAGTATAGAAAAACATTAAGCATAAATACATTATAAGAACACTTAACACAACTCCACAATTTTTGTTACGGGAAAACCCAAATAGGTAAAAATCCCAGTGGGAATTAGCACCCATTATAAACTGCACTAGTGTATAATGATCCCTATTAGAAGATCTTATAACCCTATTAGGAGTTGATCTTTACAATGCATTAAGTACAGTGACCTGGTCCAAGGTCAAACCCTATTAGGAGCCTTTTATAATTAACCTTGTTAGGGGTGAGGACACACTGTCTGGGAGCACACTGCTCAAAGGGGTGAAGGCTACAACCTTGTGCTTAATAGATACACTCTATGTCTCGATCTTGGTGATCTATGAGTTAGACTTGCTATCTAGATCAGTTCCAATGAATAGCATACACTTTATTCTTTGTGACATAGACCTTCTACTAATGGCTTATTACTTCACACCTTCTGCTCTTCTCTTATCTTTCAACTATTTGTCATGCTTAGCGATCACAACTTGATCAACTATAAGTATCTTTCTCTGAATGATATAATCAAGTCAGCCTGGTAGAACTTCCTTGAAATCATATTAGAAACATAATATAACTCTCCAAAAACATCTTCAATGGCTATACTAAGCACACAACACTAATTAGGACCGCGCAACTCCATATGAGTAGACATGTCACTTCATACTGTCGGGTCCACTAAATTAAGATAGTTTCATCTCATGCTGAATTATGTCATGCACTCTTAACCAAACATTCTTAATTCTTCTCCAAACAATAATCCAAGCACGCATATCCAAATGATAGGCACAACTACTACAACAATAAAAACAATGTTGGGTCGATTAGATAAACCTAGGAAACTATAACTATCAACTGGAAACATCATAACTCAACCTGTACTGTACAACTGACTCTACATCCATGAACATAGCTTCACTAAAATATCTACAACATAAATATAAACACACAAGGCTCCATTACAACCATACTACAAATCACATACCGAACTCTTCCTGGGACCTGTCAGGAATACTTACTAATACAAACAACTGTATTACTTTCTTCACTTAGAATCAACCTCTACATCTATGATATCATGCTGATAGCACATCTAGGAACCATATACTCAAGGTTCTCTCCATCAGGCTTCTACGCACAATTCTTACCATATGTTTTCATCAATGACAAATATACAGTCAACATTGGCTTACTGGAAAATCTCCAACTGATTTTGTATGATAAAACTATATTTGGACTATTAGAAACTAGGCTTTCAAATATTATTTAATTAAATTTTAATTAATTTGGTTAAGTATATCTTTGAGGATGATGAAGTTTATTAGTTATAGATGTTAAGACACCAGGTTAGGTGAAATAATTGGCATACTTACTACTTATTATATATTTTTTAATCTTTTTGTTTCCTTTTAAACTTCCTTAGATCACTATAGGTGTAGATAGGGCTGATTTTAGATATAACATTTATATCTACGAGTTATTTGAATTATTTTATATTAAATACCAATTAAGACTTTATTTTAATTTTTATTGTTGATTATCATGCAGTATCCTGAATTGATTAAATTATCTTTTAGTTTTATGTAGGATTGTGATTTTGATATCTATATTAGTGTTAATTTATTAAAAATTTTAGTTCTAGTGATTAAGTATTACATTTGATTGCAAAGGTATTATTTTTTATAATCAATTAGTAAAGAAGTTCCTCCTGTATAAAAAATGTATTTAACTTCTTTCATCTCTTCTCTTTACTATTGTAAACTAAGTACTAAATCTCCTCTTATTCATGTTCATCTAAGGATTGTATCTTGTGGTGTGAATATGTTGTCAATACAACTTCAAGCTTTCTTGGTGTGCTTGTACCATTCATTCGTGTGTTTGTTACTTTGACAAAGTTGGGGTTGTGACTTAAATATAATTATATGTAGTTGTTTAATAAACTTAATATATATATATATGTGTGTGTGTGTGTATAGGTGATTCATCTTGATGTTTTGAAATATCATTTCCTTATAATTGATATGTATTCTTTATGTATTGGTAGTAGTGTTGAAGGCTCATTTTTTTAATGGTCAAAGTACCAGATGCTAGGGGTTTATCTTTGAGTTGATTTCACTGTGCAGCTTGGACATTAACATTTTTATAATATCTTATGATTAATCAATTTTTCATTATTATAACATGTTAATTTGGGACCCAAATGTGTAATTGAGGTCACGTGAGGGTCTAAATTTTGTGTTGGGTATTTAAGGGTTGAATATGATAAAAAAAATTGATGACGATTGGATCCCAATTGGACAGTTGCATGATTTATGTAGTATCTAGTTTTGTTTTTATGTTTAGAATCTAGAGAAGATTTCATGAGATTCTTAGTAAGATTCTTTGATGACTCAATTTTGATGTCGCCTTTGTTTTGGTGATATATAAGGATAATGTTATTGGCTTTATTTTTTATGCTCCAAACTCTATTTTGAGATTTCATTGCAAATGATGTTTTTTATGAGGATATTTTTTTATGGTTATTTTATTTATGACATTTCATTTGGTTTTAATTATGGAGAAGATGAGTGGTT
This sequence comes from Chamaecyparis obtusa, assembly GCA_027943335.1. Classification (NCBI taxonomy): domain Eukaryota; kingdom Viridiplantae; phylum Streptophyta; class Pinopsida; order Cupressales; family Cupressaceae; genus Chamaecyparis; species Chamaecyparis obtusa. The sequence continues at coordinate 121,548 of BSBK01011892.1, read as the reverse complement.
TTCTAGGAGAATGGTTAGCAAAGTGGCTCACAACGGGGGCAGGGCTCAAATTAATACCAAGGAAAATCCATTACGAGTAGATAGTCTAATGATAAGTTAATTTTAGGGTAAAAGTACAAACCTGTGTCACACTTTTATAAAGGAAAAGGATGACAACATTCAAATTTTTCAACTTTAACGACATAAAAATGACATTTGTGTTTATAATTTGAAGATGATGTAAACTAATGAAAAGTGTAAAATTTGATGAAGTTTATGCTTATAATTTCTGTTAAAAAATTTCAACAAAAATTGACATAGTTTTCTAATTTTTTAAGTCCATTTTTTTATTGCTGAAATATGCTGAAAATCTAGGGTCTAGTTCACGTGAACAAACTATATGCAAAAAATATTTTTTTCCTCTGATTCCATAATATGTTTTAGATGACATGTATAGCTAGTGCATTAAAAAAGGAAAGATTAGATTTCGGTATATATTTTGTCTGTTATAACTATCCAAAGTCGGTGTTACCCGAAATCAATAGTTTTTAGCTCACATCCAATTCTCCCTATCAAATCTACACCATTTATAAAAAAAATTATATATTCTTGAAGAGGACTCTCTCCTCTAGTGTTAAATATAAAGTTTTAATTTTTTTGACACGATTTGTTATTTTTAATATTTTTCAAATGAGCGTGTTCTTAAATGTTAAAATACCTACTTGAAATATTTTGAACGTAAAATATATTATATGAAACCAAAACATGATAAAAATTACATGACCATAATCTTGACTACGAGCTCTACAAAAGGGTATTTTTAGATTTTACAGAAAGGTAAATTTTGATAGAGAATTCAGGTCCAAAAGTGAGAACTTTTGAGAGCCACCCTTTTTTGCTGACTTGGCTGCCAAATAGGATTCCACATGGGTCCGGTCAGAAGGGGTCCGGCTGGACCCCCCCTCAAGAATCCCAAGCCGCTCAACTCAAATTAGCCGTGCGGGCAAAATTTTCTCCTTATATAGATTTTGAGGGTTCGGTCGGACCCCTTCCGACTGGAAGGGGTCCAGCCAGAACCCCCCTGCCACATAGATGCCACATGGCACCTAGAGGGCACCGCGTGGTTCTGGCCGGACACCTTCCGGCCGGACCCCTTCCGGCTGGAAGGTGTCCGGCCGGACCCCCCTAGTTTGTCCTCTAGTGCAACATAGGTTTGTACTTTTACCCTTTAAAAAAGTTGGACTGGGATAAAACATTAACAAGATAATTAAGATAGGTCCTCTATGGCCTTAAGTGCTTGTATAGACTACGCATGGGTTGGAGATTACTATATGGCAATTGGATTCCTCGTCCTCACAAAATTTTGTCTATTCCACATGAGTCCTCACCTGGGGGCCAAGTTCTAGCAAGAGATTGTCGTGAAAACCAATAATAATAGGAGGTTAAGTGATGATAGTATCCTACAAGTGTCTTATAATTTCCTCCATTCAACCTTTTGAGTCACCTCTGGTATCTTGTGTATCCCTATTGTATATCCTTGTGGATTTCCTATTTCTTTCCTTGGTTGGTTATTCCTTATTCTTATCTTATAGTGTTTGTGTGGTGTGAGGCCTTGTATTATCTCCTATCTCGGGGTGGTAAGCCTCCGAATTCCATTTATTTGGATGGAAAATATTGTACCCATTGAGTATTTTTAGATTTTGATCGATATTTGGGATGGTCTTACATCTTCTTCTCTGCACCTTCTTGTTCACATGGTTAGATGATTTATATGTAAAATATATATAAGAAAATGTCTTTCATTGATTACTTGGAATTTTTTAATGTAATGTGTATCTTTGATTACTTGTAATGTAATGAAAGAGTGGATACAAGTTTATTCTAGTTTTCTTATTACCATGTCACTAATTGTTAAGAAGTTAATAAAATAGTACATATTGTTATTGATGCAGGAGCATCCTGGGTGTAAGAGCAATCTTGCATCACCCAAAAATATTTATGTTTTTTTATATTCAATAAGGGCTATTTTGTGCAGAGCTGCTATTTATGGAAAGTTACTATTTTTGGTAATTTTCGTATGTGCTCAGAATGATCTGATTTCTTTCTTAGAGGTTCATTTTGGTCATATAAGTCTGCCAGTAAAGTTTCATTGCCAGATCAAGTGTATATTGGAAGATATTGAAGATTTTCGGTATTGGCAGCAGGGTACAGAAACTTTGAACTCAGTTTTGAAGGCTTTAGAGGCCCCGGATGAGGTCAAAAATTTGGGCGACGGACGCTTGTGTCGGTCAAGCCTATAGAGCGCTTCGTGGCGTTTCTGAAATGGGGTTATAATAGCCGATCGGGTCAACTGGTGATGACTTATGGTCTTCGGAAGTTGGGCCACCCGAAATGGCGGAAAATAATTTTCTTCAAAATTTCTATTCGGGTTTCAAAGGTTATCATGAGCCGACTATGATGTAATAAAATGTAAAATAAAATAATTCTAAGTTTGGTCGGCCTTATTGGCTAAAATTCTGGAACCTTCCCAGGCGGTGGATAATTGCCTATATAAGGAAGGCTGTATTATTGTCTTAGACAGTTCAGAATAGTTCTGGGTAATAGTTCGAGGCTTTGTCCTACAGAATATTGTAAGGGAATGCCCATGTGGCTTTGCATATTGTAATTCTGAAAGTTTGTAATTCCACATTTGTGGAGATAATAAGAAGCCAATTTTTCTGTTCTTGCATATTATTGTTGTTGTTTCTCTTTTTCTGTTATGTGTTTATGGTATTAAGGGGAGCACCCTTCATCAGTTATCTTGTTCATCGACACTTGTTACTCAATTGATTTATTCATGTTTTTTATATGCACCGCTAGTAGCAAAGTTAGGGAGCCTAAAAAGACCTTTCTATCTGAGTGATGTTTAGTATTCATATTTGTTTTTAATGAAAATTTTCTTGGTTAAGACTCTTGTTTAATGTAGTTTCATAAATACTGTTAGTTGCACTTATTGTAAAAAAAAATACTCTACCTTTTTCTTAGTTTATAGAGTTGTCCTCTTGGATTCTGTAGTGGGACATGACAAGAATAAAACTTATGAACTTGTAGTCTATTTATCGAAGAATTCACAGTTTTTCATGGTGTTATTTTCCTGATTTAGTAACCTGAGTAAATAAAATCCTCACCGACATCATTAAAAGATAGATCGATTTTAATTTTGATGTACATATATGATTGTACACAACATTCATATATTTTGAAATGAATAAACCTCACTATCCTTAGGAAATGGTAAACAAACACATCAACTATAAGGATAAACAATCTATGTTCATTATTACTATATATAACATGACTTTAATTCATATTTTATATTACTTGATTAATATCCACTTTGGTTACTAAATATTCCACTCTTCCCTTTCTAATTGTCTAATTGATTCAAATAGTTCCATTTGAGTTTGCATGAACTCAAACGATGAGAAAATATTTTTCAAAGAGTGCCATAATAAGTTTCATTTACATTTATTACTTCTTAATATATCCAAAAATCTTCCTAATAAATAAAAAATAAAAAATATTTTAAATAAAGAAAAACATTACCTTTTATATCTCATGTTCCTAATTTATATTTGATAAAAAAACATAAATACAAATCTTGGGAATTAAACATAATAATACTAGACTAAGTGGTGTGTGCAACAACCATACTTTGTCGACCACATCCTTACCGAGGGGCTAACTTTCTCTACCTTGACCACACCCCCACCTTTTGGTTCCTGACATTCAAAAACTTGATTCAACATCAGTAGGGTAGTCCCAAAATCCAAAAATCGAATTGAAATACATGCATTTCTCTAACTTAATATTCATCATTTCCAAAAAAAAAATTATAAATAAAATCAAAATGTAATCAACGACATTTTATCCATCTCTTTCATAATAAGGCATACAAATAACTACAAGTCTATTAACCAAATATAAATCAACATGTCTAAAGTGAGTTAACCATAATAACCTGGTTCAACAAACATCTGACCAAGTCAAAAGATGTCAACAATGTTGCTGAAAATAGACTAGAAAGTCGAAGTCTATAAAATTGGGTGATGATTTAGGGGCATCGAGCCCGCCATCTCAATAGCTCAACGAGTCAATGCTGCACCATTAACAATGCTCCAACTTATTTACCTCTAATAAAAAATAGTGCCCCAACTTAACAATTACATTATAAAATTAATGTTCATTTTTAAATTATTATAATATTTAAATTTTTAAATCTGAACCTTTGGAGGTACCGTCACAGCTTTTCATAATTGACTACGGATTATGCGGATTCTTCAGCGGTGACTATCATGGGAATTGCGGATTATCGAGTGACTGTAACGATATCTGCGTGCATTATGATAATGCTCAGATGGGGGCTTGCAAGGCTTCAAATAATTGGAATCCTTTTGAGTTTTATTGCATCTGTTATAATCCCTGTTAGAATAGCAATGCTTCGAATGGACTACGCTTTGCACTAGCGTATGAATAAATAAATAAACTTTCCATAGGACTTTCATAAGATTAGATTTTATTTTTCAATTATTTGCGTTGAATAGCTTTGACTAAATCTATTATAGAACAAATCTTATTTTATGTAATTAAGTTAGGAAAAATGATTTAATTTTTCCAATCACATTTATTGAAATATTATTGATGTATTTTTATGAATGTTTGAAATATTATTGATGTATTTTTAGATTTTGATCGATATTTGGGATGGTCTTACATCTTCTTCTCTCCACCTTCTTGTTTACATGGTTAGATGATTGATAGTAAAATATATATGAAAATGTGTTTCATTGATTACTTAGAATTTTTTAATGTCACATGTATCTTTGATTACTTGTAATGTAATGAGAGAGTGGATACAATTTTATTCTAGTTTTCTTATTACCATGTCACTAACTGTTATCTATGACTGTAAGAAGTTAATAAAATAGTACATATTGTTATCTTGTTCATCGACACTTGTTATTCAATTGATTTAGTCATGTTTTTTGTATGTTGCTAGTAGCAAAGTTGGGGAGCCTAAAAAGACCTTTGTATCTGAGTAATGTTTAGTATTCATATTTGTATTTAATGAATGTTTCTTGGTTAAGACTCTTGTTTAATGAAGTTTCATAAATAATGTTAAAGTTGCACTCATTGTAAAAAAAAAACTCTACCTTTTTCTTAGTTTATAGAGTTATCCTCTTGGGTTCTATAGTGAGACGTGACAAGAATAAAACTTATGAACCTATAGTCTATATATCGAAGAATTCATAATTTTTCATGGTGTTATTTTCCTGGTTTAGTAACCTGAGTAAATAAAATCCTCACTTCATCATTGAAAGATAGAGCGATTTTAATTTTGATGCACATATACGATTGTACACAAGAGTCATATATTTTGAAATGAATAAACCTCACTATCCTTAGGAAATGATACACAAACACATCAACTATAAGGATAAACAATCTACCTTCATGCTTAGGAGATGGATGCTGGATCTCCTACTATAAAGCTCGAAGATAATAAAGAAGACAGATGAGATGTTGCTCGTGGTAAATGCACACGGTCGACAAAAAGGAAGAAGATCCAAGATAGGATCTTGGACCTCTTTGATTTTAACGTAGCCATCAAGAAGGTTTCTGAGGCCAAGAAAGAGATGGAGGGAACTCATCTAGAGTTTGCCTAGGTCCTCATGTTCCCATGCTTTAGTTTTAGGGTTTTTTTGTTGCTGGGTGTTGTTTTTGGGTTCTGGTTTTTTGGTTTTTATACTGGTTCTGGGTTTCGCGGGCTAGTTTCTAGCTCTGTTACTCTATAGTGGGCTTAATGCTTATTCCTTTTTTGTAAGCTTTGTAATGGGTTTCGGGTCCCCATAAAACTTATTTTTACCAGAATTTAAAAACAATCTATCTTCATTATTACTTTATATAACATGACTTTAATTCATATTTGATATTACTTGATTAATGTCAACTTTGGTTAGTAAATGATCCACTCTTCCCATTCTGATTGTCTAATTAATTCAAATAGTTCCATTTGAGTTTGCATGAATTCAAACGATGAGAAAATATTTTTCAAAGAGTGCCATAATAAGTTTCATTTACACTTATTACTTCTTAATATATCCAAAAAGCTACCTAATAAATTAAAAATAAAAATATTTTAAATAAAGAAAAACATTACCTTTTATATCTCATATTCCTAATTTAGATTTGATAAAAAGACATATATACAAATCTTGGGAATTAAATGTAATAATACTTTTTCTCGAAGAACAGATGGTGAAGGTGTACATATGCCTTCTCTTGTTATTGCTCATGGTCTCTTCTTCTTCTTTTGCATCTAGTAAAATGCATTGTTCTTCAGGTTCTTCTCTTTAATCGATATTTATTTCCTCAATAGATTTTGATATACATAATTTACTAATTTGGGATTTGTTGGTAACTACAAAGAGCCCATGGTATATGATGACGACAGATTATGTGGATTCTTTAGCCGTCACTATAATGGGAATTGTGATATTTTAACGACCGGATGTAATAATACTTGCATGAATTATGATAATGCTGAGTTAGGGGCTTGCAAGCCTTAAAAGAATTTCAATCCTTTTGAGCTGGTTGTACTTATGGTTTTGAGAGAGTCTCTTGAGCCATTTCTTTTTCTGCATTTTTCTATCTCTTTTTGGAGTAGGGTTTTTTCCCGCTGGGTTTTCTCTATTTTTCCAGTTTTATAGAGATTTGTTTGTGCTGGGTACCTCATCAGGCCATGTTGTCAGGACCCATTTTCTTTCTTCTTGCATTGTTTGTAGATGCATCGTTGCTCATCTTAAGGGGGGGTGTTAGAGTAAAGTATTAATTATATTAATTAATACTTACTCCCTTCTTAAGATGTCAACTTCCCTTTGCTTTAGTTAAAAGAACGTGCACTTGTTATTGTAAATTCATGCATTAGTCATGTAATAGTCAAACTGATTATTGCATGCATTAGACTTGTTGCCCAAAATTTCCCATTCTACAAATTTGGCCAGGTTTCCAAGGTCTCTATTTTTATCCCGCCCTACGGTAACTTGTTTTCATTTGCGAAGTAGATTCTCAAAGTTTCAGGGGCTTGTGATCTGAACCCCATGTTCTTCAATGTGTTGTCAAACTCCAGTTCAGATCGCATGCGCTAATTTGCAATACTCAGGAAGATTTTTTAAGTTTGAATGGTTGCAGGAATTACTCAAGTCGCAGAGTTCCAAAAAATGTTCAGTGTTGAAAATCCTCTGTGTTTTCGACCTTTTCTCTGAAAACCTCGATTGTTTTTGACCCCTCATGTTTCACACTTCTTCCTCTGGCGTTGGCTTTTCCCGAAGTGCACAACTCCAATAAGTGGGGCCTAGTTGGTTTTTGGCAAATTGATTGCGGGTTGTCGCATGATCGCATAAGTCCTTTTCCCCTTATGTGACCATGCGACTAACCATTGATGGTCCTGTTAAGAATGCAAGTGGTTTGTCGCATGATCGCATAGTCCCTTTTTATGCTATGTGATCATGCGACTAAGGGTTTACTTCTTGCACCCAGCTTTTAATGTTACCATAGGCGCAGTTTACGGTCAAAGAGAAGATCCTAAGCTTGTCACATGATCGCATGCGATCTTTTGGGCTCATGCGATCATGCGACATGCCTTCTAACGGTCAACAGAAGTCTTCAAATCTTCAATGGTGGGACCTGGGGTGGTGGCGTGTTTGCTTCTCAGTGGCTTGTTGGGTGATGATAGGGCCTTCGGTGGGTCATCGGGTGGTGACGTGTCTGGTCTGCGGGGGCTGAAGGTATAGCATGGGCCCCGTAGATTTAAAATATACGGTGGTCACATGTTCGCATGGGATCTTCCGATCCCATACAATCATGCGACCACCATTGGATTCTCTGGTGCTTCCAACCGATGTTGTCATAGGTCCAGCCCGTGCGAGTTTTTGGTTGGTCCACGTGGTAGAGATATGTCAGGTGGTTGTCGAGGTGTTGATGACAGGGTGACTAGGATGAATAACAAAATGCTAGGTGGCATAAATGGGCCTAGGGTTCTAAAGATTTCCTGCGCGATTATGCAGATGAGGACTTCTCATGGGCGTTGGATGAAACCCAGGGTTAGTAGAGCTTTTAGTGATTCAGCGACTGCAGTGTCACTGAATTGTTTAATTGAGCCAGGGTTAGAAAAAGATTACACGACTTGGCGACTAAAGGGAAGGTCAACCCAGGGTGAAGCTAGGGGTAAAATTGCAGTAAAAAAATGAGCCTGAGGTGTCTTGCATGGTAGGTTGTAGTTAACAAAAGGCTTGTCACATGATCGCATGCAACTTTCTAACCACATGCGATCATGCGACCAACGCTATTCGAAGCAGTGTAGCCTTCTTTTTTGCAGGTTGTCTTCTGCAGAGATGTTTGCAAGTACAGGTAGCTAAAAATTTATGACTTCTGAGGATGGTTGTAGGTTGTGAAGTTGATGAAGAAGCCTGGCCAGCCATCATGGGTCAAGTTCTGTCCCTGAAAGATACCATTTTAGGCATTCATGGTGAGACTTTCGTGTAGGAAGTTGGTTGAATCCAGGTTGTGTTTGCAGGCAATTTCAGTACAGGTATGGACACTCAAGGATGAGCATCTGATCGGCTATGATTTTGTAGAGTTGTATTTATGATTAGATTTTGACTGCTAGGGTATGATTATTCTATTGGAAAAAATATGTGACCCTAGTTAGGTTAGAATTTTGACTCTTGCCTGCGTGCAATTGAGGGATGTATATATTGTTTTTTTTAGAGCTTTTGTCCAAGAGTTTGCATTTTGTAAAAGAGTGTACCCTCTTTCTTAGGAGTTATCTATGGCATCTGTTCTACCCTCTAGCTTTTACAGTTTGTAATCTTTCATTGAAATCTCAAGTTTAATAGAGGCTATCTATGGCATTTGTTCTGCCCTCTGGTCTTTTCCTTATCTATATTTCTCTTATTGAATATAATATACTGGCTTTGTTAGAGAAATCTCAGAGTTCCAAAGCCCTTCTTTCTTTCAGCTCACATGTGTACTATTGTGTATGATCTGATTGGATTGAGTTTGTGGGTATAGTTCAGCCCCCTATCTTTCTGTCTCATTCTTGTACCCTTTTGCTGAAGAGAACGTTTGCTTGCAGGTCATAGTTTGTTTCTTATGTTCAGGCCCCTTTGTGAAATACTTATGCAAGCCTGTTTAGGAAGATTGTGTTTTATTAGATTTTAGAGCCTTCATGCTAGTTTGGTCAGTGTATTATATTCATCTCATTTTGGTGCATCACCTAGTAGGTAGTTTTCTTTCCTACTATTTCCCTTTCCATGCAATCCTTCTATCCCTTTTCCCCTCAAGATTTAATTTTCTATTAAGAGAAGACTAAGGTGACAATCCAAGAGGAACCAGCCTAGAACTTGGAGGTTTCATCTTGGTTAGCAAAGGTCCCACAACCTTGAGATGATTCTCATGTTATACTAAATTATCAAGACCAAGAGAGCTTGAGATAGAGGCACAAACTTAGTGTATAACAAGACTTTTCCTTTAAAGGCTTTTGATCTCCTTTATAAGGATGATCCATTATACATTATTATTCATTCATTATTGAGGATATTTTCTTCTTCATATTCTGAGTCAAACCCTTGGCCTCTTCTTCTCTCTACTTCCTTGTAACAAGTTTTTTGTATGCAGGTGATCTTCGAGTTCTGTGGATTTGTATTACTCAAATCCTACACTATTTTGGCTTATGCTTCTGCTTTTCTTTGGATGGTTGGGCAACCAATGCATGGTTCTTTCATCTTGTTAGAGAGTCCAACTGAGTAAGCTTGGCCTATTTTCTAGTCAAATGATCATAGAACACCTCAAAAGTGGGCATGGTGAATGTAGGTCCCAAAACATCCATGGTAGAATGAAAGGTAGAAGAGAAGATCTGAAAGTTTCCCCTAAGCTTAGACAAAATCAGATAAATGCACTCTTTATCAGTCTTTTGCTTTCCACATCTGTGTAACAAAGATCTCTGTTGTTTGAACTTCATTAGAAAGTCCTCAATAGAGGGAAAAGAATTAGGTACAAGAGAGGTAAGCTCTGCCTCAATCTGAAGTGCTCAGAGCTCATTCACTATACCAAACAAAGTGTTCAGCTTTGTCCACATAGCTAGAGGGGTATTTCACCCATCAAGGTGAAACTGTAAGCTGTCTGATACCTGTAAAGAAATCAACCCCATAGCTTCATCCATCTTGTTTCGATGCTACATCATCTCAAAGGGTCTCTGTAATACTGGCTGCACTGCATCTAGACAAGACCAGAGCCCTTTTGAATGAAGAAGTCATGTCATCAGGGTTTTCCATGTGTGATAATTATGTGGGGTCAGAAGTTCTAGACAAGAAGAGGTCTCGGCCATATTTTTTAGAAGGGGTTTTGTTTTGACAAATATCTTGTCTAACTAAAAGAAATAATAAAATAAGACCCCCCCACAAGCCAAATATCGAACCCCCAAGCCTAAAATGATATGCTTTATCAAGAGAAGAGCAAATAAGCTTCAGATATGAATCTTGTGTACCTTGAAAAAATTCTGATGAAAATAGGTAGAAATCTAGATAGTTCTTGAGAAGAGATTTCTGGCGTTTCTTTTGGATCGAAAAATGGAGCTAATTTGAGCAAATTAGCCCCCCTAGAATGGAAAAAGGATAATCTAGCTTTGACATCAAGAACAACAAGCTAGATCGAAAAAAATACCAGATTAAACTCCATGAGAGCGTCGGGCTCAAAACAAGCTTTCTGATGATATCTCGTTTGTCAAAAAATGATGCCTGGAGCTCTCTGAAAGCCAATTTCAGTGAAAAGGGCTCCAAATGACAAAAAAAAACCCCCAAAAAATTGGGTGAAAGCTCTGGCCCTCGGTCACATGCAGAGCCCTTGGCGCTGGTGGTAAGGGCTTGTCTAGGTGGTTTAAAACTTAATCGCTAGTGGTTCCTGTAGGCACTGACGGTGACGGAAGCCGCTAGTGGCTGGGTGGAGACTTGGCAGTAGTCGTAGCCACAACCATTAACCACAGTCATTAACCATAGCCGATAACCATTTTCAGTGGAGCAGAGTGGTGGAGTGTGGGCAGAGCGTTGGCAACATGCGGGTGGTGCGCGGGTGGCCCGCCCCTTTGTAATTTTTTTAAAAAAATTTTAAAAAAAATATGCACCGAAGATCGTACGGAAACTTGCCTCGAGGAGCATGCATAGTCCTGGGGCAAAAAAAATTTGCCTCTTCCTGCAATGTTGTCCAAATTAGATGTGTTTTATATCAAAATAGGGGTTTTTGGGCATTGTGAGCTCAACGGTGAGGTCCGTTTGAGCTCAAAGTGCACCAAAATTTAGGGACCCCCTAATTTCAATTAAAAAAATATTTTAAAAAATCCCTAAAAAGTGCAAAAAAAATAAATCGTTTTGCAGGCAAAAAAGAAACAAAAAATAACATCCTACATAGAATACCAAATCTGAGAAATATAATGAAAACCTCTCAAATTTTTCAAAAAATCCTTAATTTGAATCCTTCAAATGCAAACAAGCTATAGCAGATTAGGCTCTGATACCATGTAGGATCACTAATACATTTGGGGGCATTTTGCGACGGCTATGTGTCGCAGTAGCAACACCCATAGACGTCGCTATTTTTTAGTCGCAAATTGCGACGTCTATGGGTAGCCGTCGCAATTGCGACACATATCCCGTCGCAATGTGACTAAGATTTGTTAGCGGTATGGGTGTCACCCCACCGTCGCATGGCTTCGGAGGGCCGTCGTAATCGCGACGGGCCTCCCAAGCAATTGCAATGGGTGCCTGCATCACATTACGATGGGTTCCTGTCGCAATTGCGACGCCCGTGGGTGGATTAAAAAAAAAAATTTATTTAATACATTGCTAATGAACCACATTAATGCTTTTTTCTTTCAACAAATGAGGATAGCCACTGTAAAGACAACATGATAATGTACACTCACTGTAAGGACAGTCACAAATGAGGACATCTCATAGTGACTGTCCCTTGTGTAATTGCCACTTGAATGTATTGCTATTCAGCCACATTAATGCTTTTATTCTTCAACAAATGAGGATAGTCACTCTAAAGACAACATGATAATGTACACTCACAGTGACTGTACATTATCATGTTGTTTTTACAGTGACTATCCTCATTTGTTGAAGAAGAAAAGCATTAATGTGGCTGAATAGCAATACATTCAAGTGGCAATTACACTAGGGACAGTCACTGTGAGATGTCCTCATTTGTGACTGTCCTTACAGTGAGTGTAAATTATCATGTTGTCTTTACAGTGAGTGTACATTATCATGTTGTCTTTACAGTGTCAATATATGCATTATTACTTAAACTGAAGAGTACTCTAAATAATATGTCATTGTGGAGTTCTGATTGCTTCCAATTTGATATACGCTTGTTCTACTTATGTATCCAACATCATGTAAGAAAAGTTGATGCTTTTAAAATAGATTCATTTAGCCATGAAATGCCTGTGCATGTTACATACAAGATTCCAAGGCCCAAAACTGATTACTCATTATAATTCATGTATAGAATGATAATCAACCACAATGAGGCATGCGTAGGCACTGCTTAGATTTTGAGGCATCAGAAGCTCGTAGAAGAAACTTGACCAATGGCTCATGGAATGCAACAAACTTATTGCCTAAAACAGGAGTATTGGTAACCATAGATGATGGTTTTGAAAAGAACACTTCACCATCAATGTCACGTGAGGGAACTGCAATTTCTGATGGCAAGCAACTTGTAGTATATAAGAGAGATGCAGGTACAGATGCTGGGAATACATTGCTAATGAACCACATTAATGCTTTTTTCCTTCAACAAATGAGGATAGTCACTATAAAGACAACATGATAATGTACACTCACTGTAAGGATAGTCACAAATGAGGACATCTCACAGTGATTGTCCCTTGTGTAATTGCCACTTGAATGTATTGCTATTCAGCCACATTAATGCTTTTCTTCTTCAACAAATGAGGATAGTCACTCTAAAGACAACATGATAATGTACACGGGCTGTAAGTGTACATTATCATGTTGTCTTTACAGTGACTGTCCTCCTTCAAGTGGCAATTACACAAGGGACAGTCACTGTAAAGGCAACATGATAATGTAGAGAAACATTGTCATTTGTATTTTCAACAGTGCCGAGAGAGATTCCCTCCGCGAAATCACAGCTACAATTTCTGAGTACGTTGGGTTTATTTTTCTTTTGTCATTATTATGTAATCTGGTATTCAGCTGTTACAGAGCTAAAATACCCAGAAATGAGGACATATCTATGTTGAATTTATTGTTAGCGGCTTTGGTTATTTAGAAGTTTAATTTTATTTGTTCATCTTTCAAGCACAAACATTTTGTGGACCGTAACATCTTCATTGTTTCGGTTATGCAATGAAATAGCCATAACTTGCAACTACCTTCACGGTACTTGTGTACATTATCATGTTGTCTTTACAGTGACTGTCCTCATTCAAGTGGCAATTACACAAGGGACAGTCACTGTGAGATGTCCTCATTTGTGACAAGGACAGTCACACATGAGGACATCTCACAGTGACTGTCCCTTGTGTAATTTCCACTTGAATGTATTGCTATTCAACCACATTTATGGGCCCGTTTGGACCACAGCACATAGTAGCATCTACAGAGAAGAATATCCCAGGTGTAACAAGTTGTAAGAATATACCAACAGTTCTAAGAAGTTCCCTAGCACATAGTAGCATCTACAGAGAAGAATATACAACATGAGGGCAGCCACTGTAAAGACAACATGATAATGTACACTCATTGTATGTGTACATTATCATGTTGTCTTTACAGTGACTGTCCTCATTCAAGTGGAAATTACACAAGGGACAGTCACTGTGAGATGTCCTCATTTGTGACAAGGACAGTCACACATGAGGACATCTCACAGTGACTGTCCCTTGTGTAATTGCCACTTGAATGTATTGCTATTCAACCACATTTATGGGCCTGTTTGGACCGCAGCACATAGTAGCATCTACAGAGAAGAATATCCCAGGTGTAACAAGTTGTAAGAATATACCAACAGTTCTAAGAAGTTCCCTAGCACATATTAGCAGCTACAGAGAAGAATATGGGTCAACGAGGTTGACTTCAAAGCCATGCAATCTAATGGTAATAGTAATATCATAATTTGACATACTATCAGAAATACTTCCTAAATAGACTATTCAATCTTATAAGAGATGGATTCATGAGAACTATTATTTATGAAATATGAGTCAATGACTTTAATTAAAAAAATTACACAATCTAATTCTTGTAAAAATACCAAAATTTGACACATTGAAAATACCTTCCAAAAGTATCGTTAATTGATTAATATGAATCACTACTCATGAAATATAATTTTATAAACCTAATCTAAAAACTACACAATAAAAATCTTAATAGCAATATTGTAAGAAACTATTCCCAAAAGCAAGCCTAACAAAATTTGATGAAAATAATTTTTGTTTCACTCAACTTTGACATTCACAACTTCCTCTTTTATTATAATAAGAAAAAAAATGTCTTTTTAGATATACCTCATGAACCATACTCGAATAATCTATCATTTTTCTTCTCAAAAACATATTTGCAGAGCCTGCTTCTTTTACTTGTTTGTACTTGTATCTCTCTGATGGAAAGGGTTCCTTCAGGACACATTTTTCCAAGTTCACTGCTTGAGATATTTGAGGAGGGTTCCCCTGCTTGAGTATCCATCCAACCCATATTCGAGTAGTTCTACAATTGCACAGTCTAAATTAATAATACTGACAATTGAATGACGAATGATGATACATAGAATTGATATAAACTAATCCTAAAAACACTAAAACATTATTAATATATTTATATTTCATAAATAAAATTGATATAAAAGATTTGGAAAGATACATTAAAAAATAGAAAAACAGTAATTTATAATAGAAGGAAACTTAAATTGCTATTTAAAAAAAAAACAAGAGTCTTAAATCTTATCATTTTGTTTCATTATCATCCATAAGTACACACCTCTAGCATAATAATTATATTTTACCACACATAAAATGAAAAAAATATTTTCACAAGAGAAATTGAAGCTAGATTATAAAAATGAACCATCTTATTGGAAACTGGAACTGTTATTAGACCCAAAAGGACTACAAAATTTCACCTTATCATACCCAGATTGTTGCTTTGCCTGGCGGAGGGAAATTTGATCAGTAAAATTGACACAGAGTATGTCGTCTCCATTGTCATGCTGGATAACAAAACACCAACTTTAATGGGCATGTACTGTCCCTTGTGTAATTGCCACTTGAATGCATTGCTATTTGATGCAGGGGCATCCCTAATGCAAGCCAAAGACACCATGATTGAAGGAAGTTGCCATGAAGCCAAGGAGTCAAATCCTATCAATTGGAACATAAGATTTTCACCTTGGAGCTTTGAAGGATTGACTGGTGAAAGGTCCTTTTGATTGACAAGTCAGAGTCTTTTTGAATGACAAATCAGAGTCTTTTTGAATGACAATAAATTAGAATAGGAGTTTTAGATGTTTTCTTGGTTTGTAATAAATATTAAGGATTGATTTTATCTCCTTATAAACATCCACTTGTTGGACACAAGACCCCTTGGTGACTTATAAACCTTGGGCATCTTTTGAGTCCTTGGATGAAATGAGCATAGTAAGTGTTTATTAGGTGTCTTTTAGATGTTGTTAAGAAGTTTGAAGGTCCAAAATAACTTTAATAAGGTTCCTAAAGTTTCACAACACATTTTTAACCTTCTTGGCAAAGTTGTTTGCAAAGTTGTAATGCAACTTTCAAAGTTGCTTAGCAAAGTTGACATTTGTTGGATAAACTGTTCTAACCACCTAGATGGTTGAACCAATGTTTGGAGAGCCTATTTTAGGCTTCAAATGGTCAAAGACAGACAGAGCACCAGTATTGTAATCATTTTGCTTTCATAAAAAATAAAAATAACCCTGTTTTAGTGCATTTCTGGTGAAAAATGAACTCTGTACGGCTGTACGGATGGTGGTTGGATGATAAAATTTTCCTGGAAGTTGTAATAGTGACATCTGATGCTTTGGAAGTTGGTTTGATTGATTCTCTTTGTTTTATATCTAAGTTATTTCAAATTTTCTGTGCATTGTTTACAAACCCTCATTTTCAGGGTTTGACTGATGTAAAGACCTTAACTCACGTTTCAACAATTGCAATTCCTTCTTCCTTGGTGGAATGAGAGTTAAGGATGTATATTTGTATATTCTAAAATCCCTGACTACTCTGCATCACTATTGAACCACATTAATGCTTTTTTCCTTCAACAAATGAGGATAGTCACTGTAAAGACAACATGATAATGTACACTCACTGTAAGGATAGTCACAAATGCGGAAATCTCAGAGTGATTATCCCTTGTGTAATTGCCACTTGAATACATTGCTATTGAACCACATTAATGCTTTTTTCCTTCAAGTGGCAATTACACAAGGGACAGTCACTGTGAGATGTCCTCATTTGTGACAAGGACAGTCACACATTAGGACATCTCACAGTGACTGTCCCTTGTGTAATTGCCACTTGAATGTATTGCTATTCAACCACATTTATGGGCCTTTTTGGACCACGACACACAATAGCATCTACAGAGAAGAATATCCCAGGTGTAACAAGTTGTAAGAATATACCAACAGTTCTAAGAAGTTCCCTAGCACATAGTAGCATCTACAGAGAAGAATATACAACATGAGGGCAGCCACTGTAAAGACAACATGATAATGTACACTCATTGTATGTGTACATTATCATGTTGTCTTTACAGTGACTGTCCTCATTCAAGTGGCAATTATAGAAGGGACAGTCATTGTGAGATGTCCTCATTTGTGACAAGGATAGTCACACATGAGGACATCTCACAGTGATCGATTGTCCCTTGTGTAATTGCCACTTGAATGTATTGCTATTGAACCACATTAATGCTTTTCTTCTTCAACAAATGAGGACAGTCACTTTAAAGACAACATGATAATGTACACTCACTGTAAGGACAGTCACAAATGAGGACATCTCACAGTGACTGTCCCTTGTGTGATTGCCACTTGAATGTATTGCTATTCAGCCACATTAATGCTTTTCTTCTTCAACAAATGAGGATAGTCACTCTAAAGACAACATGATAATGTACACGGGCTGTAAGTTTACATTATCATGTTGTCTTTACAGTGACTGTCCTCCTTCAAGTGGCAATTACACAAGGGACAGTCACTGTAAAGGCAACATGATAATGTAGAGAAACGTTGTCATTTGTATTTTCAACAGTGCCGAGAGAGATTCCCTCCGCGAAATCACAGCTACAATTTCTGAGTACGTTGGGTTTATTTTTCTTTTGTCATTATTATGTAATCTGGTATTTAGCTGTTACAGAGCTAAAATACCCAGAAATGAGGACATATCTGTGTTGAATTTATTGTTAGCGGCTTTGGTTATTTAGAAGTTTAATTTTATTTGTTTATCTTTCAAGCACGAACGTTTTGTGGACCGTAACATCTTCATTGTTTCGGGTATGCAATGAAACAGCCGTAACTTGCAACTACCTTCACGGTACTTGTGTACATTATCATGTTGTCTTTACAGTGACTGTCCTCATTCAAGTGGCAATTACACAATGGGACAGTCACTGTGAGATGTCCTCATTTGTGACAAGGATAGTCACACATGAGGACATCTCACAATGACTGTCCCTTGTGTAATTACCACTTGAATGTATTGCTATTCAACCACATTTATGGGCCTGTTTGGACCACAGCACACAGTAGCATCTACAGAGAAGAATATCCCAGGTGTAACAAGTTGTAAGAATATACCAACAGTTCTAAGAAGTTCCATAGCACATAGTAGTATCTACAGAGAAGAATATACAACATGAGGGCAGCCACTGTAAAGACAACATGATAATGTACACTCATTTTATGTGTACATTATCATGTTGTCTTTACAGTGACTATCCTCATTCAAGTAGAAATTACACAAGGGACAGTCACTGTGAGATGTCCTCATTTGTGACAAGGACAGTCACACATGAGGACATCTCACAGTGACTGTCCCTTGTGTAATTGCCACTTGAATGTATTTCTATTCAACCACATTTATGGGCCTGTTTGGACCACGACACACAATAGCATCTACAGAGAAGAATATCCCAAGTTTAACAAGTTGTAAGAATATACCAACAGTTCTAAGAAGTTCCCTAGCACATAGTAGCATCTACAGAGAAGAATATACAACATGAGGGCAGCCACTGTAAAGACAACATGATAATGTACACTCATTGTATGTGTACATTATCATGTTGTCTTTACAGTGACTGTCCTCATTCAAGTGGCAATTATAGAAGGGACAGTCATTGTGAGATGTCCTCATTTGTGACAAGGATAGTCACACATGAGGACATCTCACAGTGATCGATTGTCCCTTGTGTAATTACCACTTGAATGTATTGCTATTGAACCACATTAATGCTTTTCTTCTTCAACAAATGAGGACAGTCACTCTAAAGACAACATGATAATGTACACTCACTGTAAGGATAGTCACAAATGAGGACATCTCACAGTGACTGTCCCTTGTGTGATTGCCACTTGAATGTATTGCTATTCAGCCACATTAATGCTTTTCTTCTTCAACAAATGAGGATAGTCACTCTAAAGACAACATGATAATGTACACTCACTGTAAGTGTACATTATCATGTTGTCTTTACAGTGACTGTCCTCCTTCAAGTGGCAATTACACAAGGGATTTGTGTTTTCATTTGTGTTTTCAACAGTGCCGTAACCCTCCGCGAAATCACATCGGGATATAAGGGCAAAACAAACAAGAACGTTGTCATTTGTATTTTCAACAGTGCCGAGAGAGATAAACAAACTTAAAACTCAGACTTAAGAAAGATGAAGGCAATGCTTCAAAAGGCCGATGCCCTAAATACGGGAAAACACAATACCACCATTAAACGATGCCCTAGTCACCGTATCAATGCTGCCAGCTCCGTACCAGTATGCTGACTACTCACTTTCATCCTGTGATAAAGGTAACTTCATTAATTATACTTGAAATGGTAGCATACGAACTAAAGCTGATGAACATTTATAAAATAAAAGTTTAAAACTACAGATTACAAATGTAGTAGTTTCATACGAAAAGAACTTGATGTCTGAAATTTACCATTAGAAGTATCCAAAGGAATACCACAGTACTGTTGAACTTGGAGAATCGGAGATGATCTACACAGCAAGGTTCAACAGCTATAAGGACTGTTACACCATCTTTAGCATTTGAATACATTTTCTCCTTGGCTTCTGGTGGATCCTCAAAGACCCCCAATGACATTTTCCCTACAATTATCAATTGTTTGTCAGTATGAGATATTAATAAATAAACATTAATCACAATATTAGGCAAACAATGTTCTTGATGTCTGAATCTAAATCACAAAAAGCTCTAATAAAGCAGTTCTCAGTTTCACATTAAACTAAGTTTCAATTTCAAATGGTTATAATAATTTTTGCAAGTTATAAGTAGCTGGTTACAGTATATGACATAAAAAGAAAAAAAATCATTTCTATTCTTTTCTTCTTTTTCTCTTTCAACGAAGCTTTTGCACCACACAAATGCATACCAAGAATTTCTCAGGAGGTTTCAAGACCATTGCATACCAAACTTCTTCTCTATAGATGCTACTGTGTGTCGTGGTCCAAACGGGTCCAAATAGACCTAGTGACTCTAGTAGGTCTCCAAAACCTGTTCTGCAACAATAACTCTTCAATTTGACAAAGGACCTTATGAACTTATATGTTTTTTGAGTACCCTTTTTGATGTTCTAACAATCCTCCAACTCCCAGACCCTGACTCCACTCCAGCATATCAATGTCCTTATTGAGTCCGCAGACCTAATGCATGCCTTTGGGTGTGGGTTCCAAAACAAGGATTGAAAATGGGTGCATGAAACCAAGATCAGAGTTTGAAGATGTCCACCATGCTCTAAAGATCTAGATTCAACAAGGTTTGAGGTCCTTTACTTGCCGCTACCCTCTGATCTTGCATAATCCATCAACTCCTAGTCAAGAACATTGAGATTCTTGACCTAGGGCTTGCTCTTGAAATTCTCTGGCTTAGTATCCTGTTCCAAAGCTTTTAAAATATGAAAATAAACCCCCTTAACTTGCATTTTACAAAGAACAGAGGATATCCTATGGTTTATTTGCAAGTTAAGGCCATTTGAATGCAATAACCCAAAAAATGAGGGTTTGACAGAACAACAGATAAGAAAAAGGAATAACTTTGATATAAGGTGTCTTGAATCTACCAAATAAACTCTCAAAGCATAAGATATAAATACTCTAACTTCCACACTGGTCTTCCCTCCCTTTCACATCTGTGTTATCATCAATACCCCCCTCATCAGTTGTTTTGTTCTCTGTTCTTGATGATCTCAAATTCATATGCTGCTGCAAAGGGGGGTCCTCTACAATAACAAATAAAAGAGTTAAATTTAAAATATTTAATTATAATTGTTACAGGTATTTAATTATTTTAAAGAACATAACTGTGGTGCTCTTTAATTACCTGATCTGGCCACATCATTTTGTCTAGACTCAACCTCAACATGCTCATGAGCACTGACCCCTCGATCCTCTACAGTTGCTATACAAAATGTTACATTAATCCAAACACCAATTGTAATTACATATAAAAATTTTAATAGCAAATGTATACCTCCACCACTAGGATGCACATCATGCGAACCTTCATTATGCATAGATTGTGTAGAAGGATTGTCAGGCTGCATTCCAATATCCTACACATTGTTATCATTGCTTTCTTAAAATAGATTATAAACCACTCATTTCATTATTTTCTAACATAACATAATGAATAGTACACGTAGTTTATGAATATATTGTAAATACAGAAGAACATAACTTACCTTGATGAAAGTATGCCAATCATGCATTTTGAGCCTTGGCCCAAATTCACTTTTCTTTGATATGAGATTGCTTATGTTCCCAGCAAATCCTGTGGGAAATCAAATTTTTCATATGACTTCTTTTATGGCATCACTTTGCTGCTCCGTTAATAACCAAGGAAGGGCACTTATATTAATCTAATCTCTATTGCTATTTGAGTGAATGAAATTCTTCAGTGCATGATTGGATTCATGAATGTCATTACAAATTTTGACAATTTTTTCTTTGTCATGCCTTCCATCCAGTATTTTCCACAATGTCTCTGTTATATTCTTTCCAACATGCATAAGATCAAACAAATGCACAATTTGTAGGTCCTTGTAGTAGGGCAACCTACTAAATTGTCTGGGATAGCTTTTTAGTCCCTTTGGAAGGTTGTCAGTAGTGCCTTGATGACCTTCACGATCATCAATTACATAATTAGTAAACAAAAATCACAATAGAAATATATAAATTACAAACATAAACCATTAAGTGGAATGACATTACCTCGATGATTAATTCTATTATATTCCAACTTCCATAGGCGAGGTGTCATTCTTCGTGGCTTTGATGTAGTCTCTTCTTTCCCATTGAAAAGATGTTTTTCCATACTTCGATACTTATGATTCCTGTGGAGGAAGTGTCTGTACTCATCAAACACATGCTTTCCTAAACTTTTTGAATGACGAGATTTCATCTTTGGACCACAAACTGGACATGAAAATTTTCCCTTTGTTTGAAGACCTACAAGATAATGATATAATTGGATTATTAAATATGTTGATTTTTATAATTAGAATTATCATGCGCAACTTGAATTCACTATAACATACCACAAAAATGTGTTAGCCCTGGGGCATCATGTATTGTCCATACAAGTATTGCATGGAATTGAAATTGTCTTTGTCCTATTGGTCTAGACACGTCATACATAGTGACACCGTTCCATAACTCCACCAACTCGTCAATAAGAGGCTCAATATATACATTCATATCTTTAACTTGATATTTACCTACTTGAATGAATAGTAACATTACATAATTATTGTGACCATTTTACTGTAAGATTTGTAAGTACATGTAAATTAATAACTATCAAATGATAAAATACCTGGAACAATCATTGCCAACATAATGTGCTCCCTCTTTATTGACATCCACGGAGGAATGTTATTGTTGATAACAAAAACAGGCCACACCGAGCAAACAGATCTCATCTCTCCAAATGGATTGACACCATCCGCTGCCAATGAAAGCTTGAGATTATGAGGTTCTTCTTTGAAGTGTTGCCACTTTTCCTCTATGTGCATAAATGCCGAACCATCCGCAGGGATTCGAATAATGTCATCTCGACTTCTATTGCATGCATGGTAATCCATAAATTGTGCCAAGATAGTACACCTGAATAATTGTCGCATCCGTGGAATAATGGGGATGTAATGAAGAACCTTGTGAGGCACCTTTTTTGTTATTCGATCTGTTCGATATCTACTCATATGACATATAGGGCATTGTGTTGCAAATTCACGTTCTTTATAATATATAATATGATCATTGGGACAAGCATGTATTGCTTGATACTCCATTCCAATATCTTTCATAATAGCAGATAATTCTCGATATGAGCGAGGTAAAATATTTGATGGTGGTAACAAAAACTCGCCTATCAATCTACAGCAAAAAATATAAGTTGTTAATATAAACAATATTAGTGGTACATTATTCACCCTTTGTTAACTATAAAGACATATATGACATACCTTAACATACGTGACATTGTTATGTTGGATAAACCATTCATAACCTTCAAGTTCAACAACAGCAATACAATAGAGAGAAGAGTTGTTTGGGAGTCTTTGTATAGGGGCTCGTATGCCTTCTCAAGTAGAGGTACATCAAGGCTATCATCATCATCATGATCAGATCCGCTTGGACTAAATGTTTCATGGATCAATGTATTTATACCATCATCTTCAATTGTGTTTTCTGGCGCATGATCATCATCTTCCATGGGATCATTATCTTCACCTTGGATATTCGCACCCCCATGTTCCTCCATATCATGTACTTCCCTGGGGAGATCAACCTATATAAAATTGATTAACATAAATAAACCATGATCTTCAACTCATCATCAAGTGATTTCATATGTATATAAATTGTTAAAATGATATAATGAACAACTTACCAGTGGATGGTAGTCATGCCCCCCTTCAATGTGACCATTCTCCCTACAATGTCTCTTAACTGTTTTGATTAGCAGTCTTCTACGGTTTAAGCCCTTACAAATTTTATAGGGACAATAACATTTTCCATCACCTTTTCTTTTCAAGTTAGACCACAATCTAGTGATTGTCTCCCTATTTTGTTCTTCACTTATATTATCTGACATGATCATTCTTCGCAAGAAGCAAAAATTGGGCTATGAAAACTTCGGTCTACAACTTTCAGTGACTAAGCAAAATTGTCAAAAGTACACAAATCTTCTTAGACCTAGTTAAATCCTTTAATATTTTAAAAGTCTAGTTAAAATATACATTAGATTAAAAAATATACAATTTTCATGCCTGAGCGCATGGCTACGACTAGTGCAATGGTCTTCTTGCTTAGCTCTAGAAGCTCTCTAGCAATCAAAACATATAAGCTACAAGGCCTAACAGCAATTTCAAAACATATAAGCTACAAGGCAAGACATATTACATGACATGTCAAAAGGATTAAAATATACATTAGATTAAAATATATACAATTTTCAAACCTGAGCGCGTGGCTATAACTCGTGCAATGGTCTTCTTGCTTAGCTCTAGAATCTCTACAGCAATCAAAACATATAAGCTATTAGAATTAATTAACTTTCTGTAATTGGAAAACTCTATTTGATATTAGACCGTAAACTACTACTATTCTCTCCATAAGAACTAAGTACAAAATTCTTTCAAGTTCACATCCATGATTCCCTTTAGATTAAAATATACAGCAAAAATAAGCTAAAAGTCTAGTTAAAATATACATTAGATTAAAAAATATACAATTTTCAAACCTGAGCACGCGGCTATAACTCGTGCAATGGTCTTCTTGCTTAGCTTTAGAAGCTCTCCAGCAATCAAAACATATAAGCTACAAGGCCTAATAGCAATTTCAAAACAAGGGTCATCAAAAGAACCAAAAACAATGTGTGCAAACAATACCTTGTGAAGTGGTATAGACAATTAGAAGATGCTACTATGTGCTAGGGAACTTCTTAGAACTGTTGGTATATTCTTACAACTTGTTACACCTGGGATATTCTTCTCTGTAGATGCTACTGTGTGCCATGGTCCAAACGGGCCCATAAATGTGGTTGAATAGCAATACATTCAAGTGGCAATTACACAAGGGACAGTCACTGTGAGATATCCTCATGTGTGACTATCCTTGTCACAAATGAGGACATCTCACAGTGACTGTCCCTTGTGTAATTGCCACTTGAATGAGGTCAGTCACTGTAAAGACAACATGATAATGTACACATACAATGAGTGTACATTATCATGTTGTCTTTACAGTGGCTGCCCTCATGTTGTATATTCTTCTCTGTAGATGCTACTATGTGCTAGGGAACTTCTTAGAACTGTTGGTATATTCTTACAACTTGTTACACCTAGGATATTCTTCTCTGTAGATGATACTGTGTGTCATGGTCCAAACGGGCCCATAAATGTGGTTGAATAGCAATACATTCAAGTGGCAATTACACAAGGGACAGTCACTGTGAGATGTCCTCATGTGTGACTGTCCTTGTCACAAATGAGGACATCTCACAGTGACTGTCCCTTGTGTAATTAAGTATTGTGGGGAAGCATTCTAAATAACCAAAGCCGCTAACAATAAATTCAACACAGATATGTCCTCATTTCTAGGTATTTTAGCTCTCTAACAGCTGAATACCAGATTAAATAATAATGATAAAAGAAAAATAAACCCAACGTACTCAGAAATTGTAGCTGTGATTTTGCGGAGGGAATCTCTCTCGGCGCTGTTGAAAACACAAATGGCAACCTGCTTGATTTCACGAGGGAATCTCTCTCGGTGCTGTTCAAAACACAAATGACAACCCGCTTTGTTCAAAACACAAATGATAACCCGCTTGATTTCGCGGAGGGAATCTCTCTCGGCGCTGTTGAAAACACAAATGACAACGTTCCTTGTTTTTTTTGCACTTATATCCCGACCAACATAAGGTCCATTTGTAATACAACATGATAATGTACACTTACAGTGAGTGTACATTATCATGTTGTCCTTAGAGTGACTATCCTCATTTGTTGAAGAAGAAAAGCATTAATGTGGCTGAATAGCAATACATTCAAGTGGCAATTACACAAGGGATAGTCACTATGAGATGTCCTCATTTGTGACTGTCCTTACAGTGAGTGTACATTATCATGGTGTCTTTAGAGTGACTGTCCTCATTTGTTGAAGAAGAAAAGCATTAATGTGGTTCAATAGCAATACATTCAAGTGGCAATTACACAAGTGACAATCACTGTGAGATGTCCTCATGTGTGACTGTCCTTGTCACAAATGAGGACATCTCACAATGACTGTCCCTTGTGTAATTCAAGTGGCAATTACACAAGGGACAGTCACTGTGAGATGTCCTCATTTGTGATTGTCCTTACAATGAGTGTACATTATCATGTTGTCTTTAGAGTGACTGTCCTCATTTGTTGAAGAAGAAAAGCATTAATGTGGTTCAATAGCAATACATTCAAGTGGCAATTACACAAGGGACAATGTCATGAGCCGTGACATATTGAACTTAGTATAATAATAAAATGATTAGATGATATATAATAATCTATTATTAACGGTATATAACAATAATATATAATTATTATCAAAAGATAATAATAATATATAGTTAGCATAATAAGTAATATGTTAATTAAATAATATTAAAATATTAATTAATAATATAATTATGATTATAATTATAATATAAATTAATAATAAATAATTATTAATAAATTATATATATTATATTATAATAATATATTAAGTAATAATATTAAATCAATTATTGATATAATAATTTTAATATATAAATAATATTAATAAACCTCTCAATATAAAACAATATGTTATCACTATAATAATATTTATTATAATATTATTAATATTACTAACATCATTAATTATAATATTTAATAATAACAATAACATTAATAATAATAATAATAATAATAATAATAATGTTTAAAGCAATATCGAATATCTGTAATCGATATACATCTACATTAAACATCTGCATTATCTATCATGATGAGGAATGAAGAAGTGATTCAACAATCACTAGTCATTACACATCGATACCATGAGAGGATGATTAATGAACCAAATACTATGAAGTCAAGATCAACATGATATGAATAAGGGATAGGTCGCTATGTGTTTCAGAAGATGTATTGATAAGCAAGAAGGATAACCATTCATATATTATAAATAATCATTAATTGCACAAGTTTAGACAATGACATATCCGATAAAGCAATATCAAACATGAAGACCTGCTAGCAAATATGCACCATCACTTCCTATGTTATCATGACAATAACATAAACTAGATTGAATTCTACTATCTATATCAATAGACACCACATAGGAGGATATCGACTAAAGGATTGAAAGATTATCGATTGTCTGAGATAAACCACATCTTGTAGAAACACAAAAGCATCAGTGATTATATCACAAGCTATTGATGAATGAGGCATCAGTCATGGATAATAAGTACAATGTATCCTTAAGTATTAACAGGAATGGAAGTCAATTTGAAGATCAAACTCCATTACCAGCAATCAACCAATAAATGGACAATTATCAGAAAATGATATCGACTTATATCAGAGTAGAAAGATTGGATATAATCATAACAATATGGGATAAGGCAAGAGTTAATATCGATTGACTAAATACTAATGATAGTTAGACCAAACTAATACAAACACAATGGATGTTAACTACTGGTTGCACTACCAATTAGGGAAGATTACCTTCATAAAAAGATTTGATATTGAGTCAATCTGGGAGTTATCTATGATCAGAAAATAATGAAATAATATTATGTGAACTGTCGGATTATGGAAAGGTGTGATTAACAAAGGGACATGGAGGAAGAAACAAGACACGTCTCATTCATAGCATCTCTTCATTTGTTAAAGACAATACAAGAATGCATTCTCGTCAGTCACTCAAGGCATCATTAGAACTTTATTTACTTATCCATATTTGGATATACTCAATAGAGCATCTGCCTTTGGCAGTTTGGTTTCAAGTTTATCATTGCAGATCAGAGACAACACCATGATTGCATAGATAGAAAGGATAGTCAGAAACAGCATCAATATTTGAAGTTGCAAGCATATAATTCAGAATCTGAAATAGCAACATATCACTCATAGCGATATTACACATTTGCATAATTACATCATCATATCAGACACAGCAAATACATTGCTGTAAGCAATACTTATTGATTGTATATCGATATTGTTTATATCAGACATACCATCATTATACTATCACTATAAGTGATAGGAAACATCATATTCATAGCATATTTCATATCATTATATCCGACAGTGATATTAAACATATTGGTATCAATATCATCTTGCACACATATTGTGATTGAATCTGAAATAGCAGTTGATATCTTAAGTAACCTCCATTACTTAGTTTAATTGTAAGTATCTGATAGAGTAAGTCTGAGAAGTGGAGTAATTGTTCCTATTTTCCAAGTTAGCCAAAAAGGGGACATTACAGACAATCACTGTGAGATGTCCTCATGTGTGACTGTCCTTGTCACAAATGAGGACATCTCACAATGACTGTTCCTTGTGTAATTCAAGTGGCAATTACACAAGGGATAGTCACTGTGAGATGTCCTCATTTGTGACTGTCCTTACAGTGAGTGTACATTATCATGTTGTCTTTACAGTGACTGTCCTCATTTGTTGAAGAAGAAAAGCATTAATGTGGTTCAATAGCAATACATTCAAGTGACAATTACACAAGGGACAATCACTATGAGATGTCCTCATGTGTGACTATCCTTGTCACAAATGAGGACATCTCACAATGACTGTCCCTTATGTAATTCAAGCAGAAATTACACAAGGGACAGTCACTGTGAGATGTCCTCATTTGTGACTGTCCTTACAGTGAGTGTACATTATCATGTTGTCTTTAGAGTGACTGTCCTCATTTGTTGAAGAAGAAAAGCATTAATGTGGTTCAATAGCAATACATTCAAGTGGCAATTACACAAGGGACAATCACTGTGAGATGTCCTCATGTGTGACTGTCCTTGTCACAAATGAGGACATCTCACAATGACTGTCCCTTGTGTAATTCAAGTAGAAATTACACAAGGGACAGTCACTGTGAGATGTCCTCATTTGTGACTGTCCTTACAGTGAGTGTACATTATCATGTTGTCTTTAGAGTGACTGTCCTGATTTGTTGAAGAAGAAAAGCATTAATGTGGTTCAATAGCAATACATTCAAGTGACAATTACACAAGGGACAATCACTGTGAGATGTCCTCATGTGTGACTATCCTTGTCACAAATGAGGACATCTCACAATGACTGTCCCTTATGTAATTCAAGTGGAAATTACACAAGGGACAGTCACTGTGAGATGTCCTCATTTGTGACTGTCCTTACAGTGAGTGTACATTGTCATGTTGTCTTTAGAGTGACTGTCCTCATTTGTTGAAGAAGAAAAGCATTAATGTGGTTCAATAGCAATACATTCAAGTGGCAATTACACAAGGGACAATCACTGTGAGATGTCCTCATGTGTGACTGTCCTTGTCACAAATGAGGACATCTCACAATGATTGTCCCTTGTGTAATTCAAGCAGCAATTACACAAGGGACAGTCACTGTGAGATGTCCTCATTTGTGACTATCCTTACAGTGAGTGTACATTATCATGTTGTCTTTAGAGTGACTATCCTCATTTGTTGAAGAAGAAAAGCATTAATGTGGTTCAATAGCAATACATTCAAGTGGCAATTACATAAGGGACAGTCACTGTGAGATGTCCTCATTTGTGACTGTCCTTACAGTGAGTGTACATTATCATGTTGTCTTTAGAGTGACTATCCTCATTTTTTGAAGAAGAAAAGCATTAATGTGGTTCAATAGCAATACATTCAAGTGGCAATTACACAAGGGACAATCGATCATTGTGAGATGTCCTCATGTGTGACCTTTGTGAAGGCAAGTGCCAATTTGTACCCAAGTTACCAATATTGTGGCAAAAGTGGGAATGAAGCATTTAGGGGTCAAATTGGGCAAAGATGTGTAGAAGTGGCCTATGTGAGGTCTAAATAGCCTAACTAAGTCATGGTTAGGGTCTTATGGTGTTTGAACAATAAGTTTTGAACCAAAATCCCAAAGGTTGTAACAAGTTGTCAATGTTGTCATTCACAACATGGACAACATTTGTGCAAGGGAGCATTTTCGAGTAAGATGGTTATGTAACTATATGAAACCATTGAATTAGGCATCAGATCAACTATAAGAGGCCTCCATTGATCTGTGCAAAAGGTTGGGGGGAAAAACATTTGGAATTAAGAAAATTTGTAGAGTAACACGGTTTTAGTGAATTCTTGAGTTTTTTTGTTTCTTTGTTTTCAGTTGATTAATGGATTAGATAGCTCGTAGTGTCTATTGGAAAAGTTAGTACAAGTTGTTTTTTTATTCTGTGTTGTGTTTTTTTTGAGTTTTGAAGCATTCCAACTAGTTTGTTAATTCTTTTGTTAAGTACCCTATGATTGGTTTGAACCAGGCAGGTTGAACAAATGGAGTCTTAGCTCATCATTCCATTGTAAATTTTGTACGGGCTCTTGAAATGGGTGAGGAGACTCCATGTACTATATGTTTGGAAGGAGGGGCCCCGGGAAGCTCATTTTCTATGTTTGCAATGATGTCCTAGGTGAGTCAGTTGAGCACATTTAGGGATGACAAATCATTACAAGAAGATTACAACAAGTTGAATGCATTGGTTGCTTCAACTAAAATCTCATGGAGAGGTAGAAACACATCTAAGGAAGCCCCAAGTCAAATTAGAAGATTGGGTGAGTTTCTTTGGCTGCTAAGAAAACAAACTCTTAGTCAGACTGTCCAAGTTGTGTCAAAATACTTGTTTTCAGGCATGGCTGTAGCAGTTGGTGTACAAAAAATCTAGGAGGAGAAGACCTTAGATATCTTGGAGTTCTCAATAAAGGGCATCTGAATCCTAAGCCCTTTAGGTGGCTTAATATAAACAAAAAGGCTTGACAAAGGCCTAATTGCTAGCAACCTATTTTTGGGTGCAATTGGCATGGTTTGATGAACCGGATTGAAGTACTGATGAAAAGTATAGGTGAAGGAGTAATATTGAAACCAATAGAGGTCCTAGTGGCCAGCCTCTCCATGGAGTAAAGTTCTAGTTGAATGTGTTTCAATTTGTGAAGACAAGACTAGGAGTGTCCTAGTAGCTATATTGGTATTGAGCAGAGTTCGTTGTATTTCTTGTTGGTGTGCACTAGTTGAAGGAGTGGGATCTTGCGTAGAGATACCTAAAGAGTGTAGGGATAGTTAAGTACCCTATCAAGTCAAAACATTGGCCTAAAGAGACCCTAGTGAAGGATAGGGAGTGAGCAAGACAAAGTGTTACATCAATTAACAAGATCATTTTTTGGTAATTGTGTACATTATCATGTTGTCTTTCCAGTGACTATCCTCATTTGTTGAAGAAGAAAAGCATTAATGTGGTTCAATAGCAATACATTCAAGTGGAAATTACACAAGGGAATATCACTATGAGATGTCCTAAGTGTGACTGTCCTTGTCACAAATGAGGACATCTCACAGTGACTGTCCCTTGTGTAATTGCCACTTGAATGAGGACAGTCACTATAAAGACAACATGATAATGTACACAAGTACCGTGAAGGTAGTCGCAAGTTAGGGCTGTTTCATTGCATACCCGAAACAATGAAGACATTACAGTCCACAAAACGTTTGTGCTTGAAAGATGAACAAATAAAATTAAACTTCTAAATAACCAAAGCCGCTAACAATAAATTCAACATAGATATGTCCTCATTTCTGGGTATTTTAGCTCTCTAATAGCTGAATACCAGATTACATAATAATGACAAAAGAAAAATAAACCCAACGTACTCAGAAATTGTAGCTGTGATTTTGCGGAGGGAATCTCTCTCGGCGCTGTTGAAAACACAAATGACAATGTTCTTGTTTTTTTTGCCCTTATATCCCGATGTGATTTCACGGAGGGTTACGGTGCTGTTGAAAACACAAATGACAACATTCCTTTTTTTTTTTGCCCTTATATCCTGACAACATCGCAATTGCAAGTTAGGGCTGTTTCACTGCATACCTGAAACAATGAAGATGTTACGGTCCACAAAATGTTTGTGCTTGAAAGATGAACAAATAAAATTAAACTTCTAAATAACCAAAGCCGCTAACAATAAATTCAACATAGATATGTCCTCATTTATGGGTATTTTAGCTCTGTAACAGCTGAATACCAGATTACATAATAATGACAAAAGAAAAATAAACCCAATGTACTCAGAAATTGTAGCTGTGATTTTGCGGAGGGTTACGGCGCTGTTGAAAACACAAATGACAACGTTCTTGTTTTTTTTGCCCTTATATCCCGATGTGATTTCACGGAGGGTTACGGCGCTGTTGAAAACACAAATGACAACATTCTTATTTTTTTTGCCCTTATATCCTGATGTGATTTCGTGGAGGGTTACGGCACTATTGAAAACACAAATGACAATGTTCCTTTTTAATTTTGCGCTTATATCCCGACAACGTCGCAATTGCGACAGTGCCAAATGTATTGTCGTCGCAAATTGCGACGGTGTCGGGCTATATTTGAAAAAAAAAAGCCAAAACCGCATGACATTTGCCTGCCGTCGCAAATTGCCATCGCAATTTCACCCCAAATGTATTAGTGGATTTGAGCAATACAAATCCACAGAACCCGAAGATCACCTACATACAAAAAACCTGTTACAAGGAAGTAGAGAGAAGAAGAGGCCAAGGGTTTGACTCAGAATATGAAGAAGAAAATATCCTCAATAATGAATGAATAATAATGTATAATGGATCATCCTTATAAAGGAGATCGAAAGCCTTGAAAGGCAAAGTCTAATGCATGCAATAATCAGTTTGACTATTACATGACTAATGCATGAGTTTAGAATAACAAGTGCATGTGCTTTTAACTAAAGAAAAGGGAAGTTGACATCTTAAGAAGGGAGTAAGTATTAATTAATATAATTAGTACTTTACTCTAACAAGTTTTATTATATCTATTATAGTCCTTGTTAGAATAGCAATGCTTCGAATGGACTGTGCTTCTAACAAGCATATGAATAAATAAATAAGTTTTCCATTGGACTTTGAGAAGATTTGTTTTTATTTTCTAACTTAGTATTTGATTTAGTATTCATGCTATTTAATATTGAAAATTACTTAATATTAATTTATGAAAGTTAATAATGATGATATAAAAAATATATTCATGTGTGTGAGAGATTGGACTAACAATGATAAGAGAGATATTATGAAGTTAGTTACTCTATTGAAAGGGAATAATTTTTTGGGTGGATGTGCACTCTTATTCTGAACTCCCATTTTATCATAGTAGGGAGGATGCTAGCAAAGGTTGTTGAATATTTTGGTTGTATATCTGTCAATAGACAAGTTTAGTTTTTGATTGTCTATTAAGGTATTGATTATGTGTCATTAGTCATTGTCTTATATCAATAATATCACTCATTTTATATGAAATTATTTGTTTGATTCAACGTGTGTCACTACTTCATTCGATTAAGCCCTGCTCCATAGAATTTGCATTGAAAGCCATTATTCATGATTAGTTTCTCTAGTTTTTTGATGAATAGATGCCTTTTCTAGTAATAATATAAAAGTACATTATTAACAAAAAAGGGGTTGGGGGACAAAATCACCCCGCAAGTCACTCGACAACTAGGCTAGAATCATACAACTATTCATCAAAAAAGCATATAAAAGGAGAAACCCTCAAGCTGCAAGGGCAGTAGCAGAAGAGGGAGGAGGATCTTGGTCATCAAGATTGCCCCAAACATTGGGCTTGGGAGTCTGATCAGGAATGGCCCAGCCATCCTCTAGATCATCTTTTTCCAGCTCTTCTTCCTCCCGCCTAGGCGAGATTGAAGTGCTAGGCAATTGAATTTTTCTTGACTGGCAGGAATGTTATCCGAGGGCTGAGTAGAAGTGGAAACATGCACAAGAGGCCAGCCAGAATTTGCATCCCTCTAAGGAGGAGGAGAGGCAGAGCGGCGATGCCATTGATGTGGATTCTTGGAGTGTTTAGCAGAGGAACTCCGTCTATGACAGCAGCCCTTGGGCGGCGTATCGTCAACTGAGAGAGAATCTGGAGGCATCCAAGCCACAGTACAAGGGGCATTTCCCCAGTGCTGGAGAAGCTCCTATAAATGCATGACCTCTAAGGCCACCTTATCAGCTTGCACCTAAATTTGTATCATAACATTATTACAAATACATGTCTTAGCATAAAGAGAGACATGAATATCTAGAGAATTGTGAGAAAAAAGAACAAAATTTCATTCTTTCCATAAGGTAAACAAAATCTCCATCCTGAAAGCATGCCATATCTGGGTGTACTAGGAAGGCATACTGGGAAATTCACCAAGAAGCACCATATGCCATGAGAAGGGCTTAGGCCTAAAAGGAACAAAGAGGTCATGAATCCAGACCCAATATTTCTGGGCACGATGACAAAACCAATAAATGTGCATTAGTGTCTCAGAATGACCAGAAAAAGGGCATTTAGGATCAGGAACACCCAAATGCCTGAGTCTAGCTCCCAAAGGTAAGCCCTGGTACAACAAACACCAGGAAAAGTGAGCAATCTTAGGCTTAGTGACATAATCCCAAATAGTATGAAATTGCCAGCTCCAACTCTTTTGGGAAGAAGAAATATGCCATCGTTGGTTGAGAGAATCAATCATAGGAAAATGGGGAACAAGCCAAGAGTACCCAAGCTTGGATTTGTACCTGTTGAAGGGTGTACAAGAGTCCCATTTCTAGTCCTTCCACCAAGGTCTAATTGATTGAATTCTCAACTTGTGCAGGAGATGAGGCGGGATGGCCAAAACCAGCAAGTCAAAAGTCTGATGATTTGGGTGGATGGGCCAGAATTGAACCTGTAGATCATCCCAAGAATGGAGATTCATAGTGGCTTTGGAGAAGAGATCTTTCAGGGTTTGAATGCCATGTTTGTGAAAACAAAGAGCACTAATCCCTTGAATTATGGAAAGAGGAATCCCTTGCTAAGAAAATAAAGGGGACCACCAAATGTTCTACTGGTTGAAAGAAAGACCATCCCAGAAACCATTCCCAGCCCAACCAAACCAAGGTTTGGTAGACTCCTAGGATTTCCATATACTTTTGGCAACAAAAGTTCCTTGGATTTGAACAGGCTCCTTCATAACCAGAAGGGTTCAATATCCAATCCCCTTCTAGGTAGGCTTGTGAAGAGGATATCCTAAGGAAATGCAGTGTCAAAGAAAAATTTTCTAGGCCTCATTGCCTATGAGACACCGCACAACCCATTTGGCACAAAGGGCATGCCCTTGTTTCTAGGTATTAACTAAACCAAGCCCACCTAAAACCTTAAGAAGGAAATAAAAATCCCATGCAACTCTATGGAAGCCCTAGTGGTCAATAATGGAAGCCCAAAGAAAATCACATAGTAATTTCTCAAGCTTCTTGTAGGAGGATTTTGAAGGAGCCTAGCAAGACGAGTAATACACATGCATGGCTGCCAAGATCTTGGAGAAAATCTAAAATTTTCCAACGAGAGAGAGCAACTTCATGATCCAGTAGATAATCTTCTTTTCAATTTTGGCAAGAACTACATTCCATAGATCCGTAGGGTGGGCTTGAAAAGAAAAGGGAATGCCAAGAAAGTAGAAAATTTCCCCATGCTGGATCCTGGACCAACCAAATTGAGAAAACCAGGGAGGTTTAGGAAGAGCCAAATGTCTATAGCAGAGGGTTTTGTGTCATTGAATGGCTGAACCAGAGGCTAGACAAAAGGTTTCTAAACATTGCAAGGCTACCTTGATATTCTCTTCATCCTCTTCCAGAGTGAAGAAGGAATCATTAGCAAAATGGCTATTAACTAGCTATTGAGATGAATCTAGCAAGTAGATTTCCCAAACATTACCCATGGAGATGGAATGTGAAAACAAGTAGTTAAAACCCTCAGCCACCAGAACATACAAGGCCAGAGCCAGAGGGAAACCTTTCCCAAAGGTAGAAGACTAGCAACCATTGATGGTAATGTAGGTAGAGGCATCATTGAAGAGCATTTGCATACATTGAATAAATTTGGGTCCAAAACCCCTAGCATGAAGCATAGCAGGATAAAAGGACATTCAATGTGATTATAAGCTTTAGAAAAATCAATGTTAAGAAAGATGGCTTTCTAGTGAGACTTACAAGCCCATTCCATACCTTTCTAGATGGAAATGATATTGTCAAGAATAAATCTTGACCTAATAAATCCTATTTTCTCAGGTCTAACAATCAGCGGAAGTAAGTGTCAAAGTTTGAGAGCCAGCACCTTGGCAATGATCTTGTAGGAGACATTGAGCAAGGTAATAGGCCACTAGTTTCAAATGTCCTTCGGATCCCCAGACTTGGTAATAAACTTGATATTGCCCTGGTTAATTATACCCCCAAGAGATTGGGTATGATATGCTTCAAGGTAGACTTGGTGAAGATCAGGACCAATGGCATCCTAGAGGGATTTGTAAAAATCACAAGGGAAGTCATTGCAGCTTGGGGCTTTATCATTAGCCATGAAAAACAATGCTTCACGAAGATCCTACGAGGAAAGTAATTGATCATAGAAGACACACTGAGAAGGGGAGACACACTACTGAACAACCATGGTGCACTCAACAAGAGCTTTCTTATTGGTAGGAGAGTATCCCTGAGTAGCAAAAACCTTTTCATAATGAAAAACAAAGGCTTGCAAAACATTAGGAAGCTTTGTGAAGAGGTTGTGGCTTTCTCTAATTCTTGTTATGCCCATACTGGTATGGCGAGGATGGAGAACAACACAAAATTCTTTAGAATCTTGGTCTCCAACTGAGATAACTGAGTGGGGGGTGAATTAGTTATCTACAAGTTTCAATTATTTATCCAATTAAGTATACTTAAACATAAAGCATAAACAAAATAAAAGAACATATGAACAGAACACCAAAATTTGGTTATGGGGAAACCCAAATAGGTAAAAACCCAGGTGGGACTTGATACCCACTAATATTCTATACTAGTGTATAATGATCCTTGCTAGAAGATCCTTTACCCTGTTAGGAGTAGCTTTACAATATATGAAGTAAAATAGACCTAGTTAAGGGTCAAACCCTATTAGGAGTCTTTTACAATTTTCCTTGTTAGGGGAGAGGACAAAATGTCCGAGAGCTCACTACTCAAAGGGGTGAAGGCTACAACCTTCTGAATATGTGATACACACTATATCTGGATCTTGGTGAACTATGCTTTGACCTACTATCTAGATTAGTTCCAATGTATAGCACCTATACTCTACTTGGTCACATAGACCTTGTTCTATTGGTTCCACAACTCACACACTCTGCTCTACTCTTCTTAATCAACCATGAACCATACTTAAGCAATCACAAATGACTGCTTATAAATATCTTTCCTCTAAATGATATAATCAATTTGGCTTGTTATAACCACCTTGAAATCATAATAGAAAAACCATAATAAACTCCAACAAACATTATGTTAGCACTATTATGTACACAACATATTCTGGGACCTGTCTTAATAAAATAATTGTAGACGCATGCTACACACTGTCAGCTGTACCAAAACAACTGGATCTTTCTCCACAAGCTGAATTAACTCATGCACTCTTAACCAAACATCAATGACTCATCTCTAATCTTAACTCCAAGGGAACATACCCTAAGGATAGGCACAACTCAAGAACCAATAAAATCTCTATCGACTCCACTAAATAAACACAGAAAACTACAACTGGCAAACAACGACTGCATAACTTCACTTGCATTCATCTCAAAACCATGCATCCATGAACTTAACATCACTAACATGTCTTTGTCATATCTCCAATGGAACATACCCATAGGACAACTATACAGACAACTATACATAGAACATTGCCTGTAACTTTGTCAGGAACACTGCTGACACAAGCTGCTATATAACTGTCTATACTAACAGTTAACCTCTACGCCCATGATATCATGTTGATATCATGTCCATGCATAATATACTAAAGGCTTGCTACATAAGACTTCCATGCATGCTACTTTCCATATGTTTTCATCAATGAAAAACATACAGTCAGTACTAGCTTGGTAATCTCCCCCTTTGGCATTGATGGCAACATGTGGAATGAAAAACCACCACCAACCCAAATGAACATTCCTTTTATAACATTCTCCATTTCCTCAACTGAAATGTTCTCACAACTGAATACTGCTCCCCCTAAGTATGTTACTCCTATTTTTGATGACTCTATATACTACTCCCCCTTTGACATCAATGGCAAAGGGCGCCATTCATTTGAAGAATCGTTACTACTCCTAAGGTAGAGTAGTCAACCTTCCATCAGTCCCTGAGGATTGATGCCTTTCCTTCTTCCTTCTAAGCTAAATCAGGGAAGGGAATTACTCCCAACTTCTCCATGAGATACTCAAAAGTATCCTTAGGTAAGGGCTTTGTGAATATGTCTACCAATTGATCTTTAGTATTCACATAGTCCAACTTGACTTCTTTCTCTGCCACTTTCTCTCTTAGGAAGTGATACTTGATCTCAATGTGATTTTTCTTTGCATGCATCATAGGGTTCTTTGACATATTGATATTTCTAGTGTTATCACAGTGAATAACAATAGGATAATCAATCTAAATTCCAAAATATTTTATCATCTACTTGATCCACACAATTGTAGAACAATTCAGGGCTGCTACAACATACTCCGCTTCTGTTGTTGACTAAGAAATATAATTTTGTTTCTTTCTTGTCCAAGTGACAAGTCTATGACCAAGAAACACTACTCCACCTGATGTACTCTTTCTGTCATCAACACATCCTACCCAATCTGTATCAGTGTACACATGAAGCTCAACTTTTATGAATTAGGATACCATAGACCATAGTCTATAGTGCCTTGCAAGTATCTAAATATCCTCATTACTACTATGAGGTGACTTTGCTTAGGCTCTAGTGAAAATCTCCCAACTATGCCAACTACATTTGAAATATTAGGTCTAGTCTGAGTAAGATAAATTAGTTTTCCAATCATAGACTTATACAATGTTATATCAACTATTGGTGAGTCATCTTCCTTTGTAAGCTTGCATCTAGTAATCATAGGTGCTCCTACTAGCTTGCAATCATCCATCTTGAATTTCTTTAATATTTCTTTCACATATTTGGACTGATTAATGAATATACCTGTCTCTGTCTATTGCACGTTCAATCCTAAAAAGTACTTTATAGGACCAATCATACTCATCTCAAATTCATTCTTCATCTCCTTAGCAAATTTAACACTAAGTTTGTCATTACCTCCAAAGATAATGTCATCAATAAATATAGCTACAAGTAACAATCCTTCAAATGTCTCTCTAATGAATAGATTACAATCTACTGCTCCTTTCTTGAATCCAATCTTTGTTAGGTATCCATCTAGTCTCTCATACCATCCTCTAGGGACTTTCCTAAGTCCATAGAGGGCCTTCTTTAGTCTGCATATCATATTAGGTCTGTCTGATAAGGTGAATCCTTTTGGCTCCTCAATGTATACTTCTTCTTTCAGATCTCCATTCAAGAATGCTGACTTGACATCCATCTGATAAAATTTGAAATTTTTAACTATAGCATAAGTTAGAAACAACTTAATAGCTTCTAATCTTCTCACAAGTGCAAATTTGTCTGAATAGTCAATGCCTTCTCTTTGTGCATATGCTGTACATACTAATCTTGCTTTGTTCCTTACTACTATACCATCTTCATTCATCTTGTTTCTGAATATCCACTTAGTTCCAATCACATTCTTATCACTAGGTCTTGGGACCAATTCCCAAGTGTCATTCTTAATAATTTGATCAAGTTCTTCTTTCATAGCATCATGCCAATTTGAATCATTACAAGCATCTTCAACACTTAAAGGTTCAATTTGAGATAGTAAACATACCACATCACTACTAGATGAGTTCTTAGCTTGTGATCTTGTTAATACTTTTCCACTCTAATCTCCAATGATGTCTTTCTTGGAATGGTTTTGAGATGTAAATTTAGGAGCTTTAGCTATTGTTGACTCACTAGCCTTAGGATTTTCTTCCTCACTTGTCTCAGGGTCATTGAATAACACATTAATACTGTCAAATATTTCTTCAATAATTGTCTCACTAGTGGAAGGCTAGTTTCTTCTTCAATCATGTGAGAGTAATCATGATATCTTTCTTGAATCATAAAATTTTCATCAATCTTCACATGAGCACTTTCAATGATCTTTTTCAATCTTAAATTGAAACATCTATAAGCTTTACTTTTAGTAGAGTAACCAAGGAAAATACCTTCATCACTCCTTGCATCAAACTTGCCTACTGCTTCATCCCTCTTGATGGAGCACGTGCTTCTAAAGATTTTAAAGTATTTTATTATGGGGACATTACCAAACCATATCTCATATGGTGTTTTGTCAGCGCTAGGCCTTAGCTGAATTCTATTGATTGTGTAGACTATTGTATTGACCACATCTCTCCAATAGGTGTGTGTGAATTTTCATTCTATCATGATGGTGTGCACTGTATCCAGAATGATCTTATTCCTTCTCTCTATAATTCCATTCTACTGAGGTGTTCTAGGTGCACTTAATTGTCTCTTGATGCCATGTTCTTCATAGTACTCATAAAATCTGTCAGAGGTGAATTCTCCTCCTCTATCTGATCTTAAGCATTTTATCTTTAATCTAGATTCATTCTCAACCTTAGCTTTGGATATTTTGAACTTATCAAATGCTTCTCACTTATCTTTCAAGAATGCAATCCACATCATTCTAGTATAATTATCAACAAACAAAATGAAATACCTTTGACCATAATATGATCTTGTTTGAGTTGGACCACATAGATATGTATGAATCTGATCCAAATTTTTTTTTGCTGAATTGAGCTTGCTTCTGAATGAATTCCTCACATGCTTTCCCATCACACATTCCCTACATATAGTATCAACTGGATTTGCTATGCTAGGTAGATCTCTTACTGCCTTAACATTGCTTATCTTCACTATGTTATCAAAATTGATATGACATAGTCTTTTATGCCACAACCAACTATCATCAACTTTAGCAACAAAAAAACTTGCTTCTGAATTGTGTTGGAAGATATTACCTCTTGTCTTTGAGCCTGATGCAATAATAACACCATCCTTATTGTTAATGATGAATTTGTCATTTTTGAACTCCAATTGATATCCTTTTCCAAGTAACTATCCAACACTGAGAAGGTTATGTTTCAAACCATCAACATAGAGAACATCATCAGTACTGTTCTTACCATCCAAGGTGATGGCTCCTCTACAAACTATAGGTTTAGGAGTTTTGTCACCAAATCGGGCCATACCTCCATTGTATTTGTCCATATGAACAAATTTTCCTTTATCACATGTCATGTGATGTGAACAACCACTATCTATAATCGAGTCTGTCCTTATGTTTGCTTGGGAAATCAATGCTAGCTCTTGATTTACTTTCTCATATTTAGGAACTAACTTACTATTCATTTTTTCTTCAATAGCAATGAATCCAATTTCTTCTTCACCTGATTCTTCATCTAAAACTCCATCTCCAGAAAAGTAACATTCCTTAGAGTACTTAGGCTTGTAATCCTTTTTGAACTTTCTAGCTCTAGTAGGACACTTAGATGCAAAGTGACCTATCTTATTACATGAAAAACACTTAAATGGAAATTGACCTTCATACTTTCCTTTTCTTTCTTTTCTCTTTTGGAATCATAGCAATAAAATCATCTAAAGTTTTCTCTTCATCATCATCATCAAAATTACCAAAAGTGTTTATAGATTTCTTACCATGAACTATTTCTTTGAAGGCTGTCTCACTTTTAGGTTTGGTCTTCAATCTTGAAATCTCAAAAGCTGAGATTTTGCTGATCAATGTCTCTCTCTTGAAATTGGTTGTAAGCTACATGGTCTCATCAAGGATGTTGATCTTGTTTTCATATTCAGGAGTGAGTGTAGTCATCAACTTGTCCATAATATCTTCCTCTGAGATCTCTCCACCATTTTATTTTATTCCAGCAACTGCTTCATTTATCCTTTGATTATAGGTTCTGATGTTTTCTTCAGGAAACATTTCTAATGCATTGTATCTTTTCTTCCAAGTTTTTCTACACACATCCTTTGCTTGTTTGTCTCCTTCAAATATGTCTTCTAGGTACTTCCATATCTTGTTTGCTGTGTCTGCCTTCTTTATCTCTAAAAACTCACTATCTCATAGGGCGTTGCGAATGGATTCTTTAGCAATAGCATTCTAATGAAACAATTCCTTTTGTGTTTCAGTAGCATCATCCTTTCCAAGGTCTTCTAGGGTAGGTATCCTGGCTACTTTGATAGTTACATTAAAAACTTCAAAACCACTACACTGCAAATTTGTCACCATCTTGTTCTTCCAATCAAGATAATTCTCTCCATCAAACTTAGGACTCTCTTTCCTAAAGTATTCCATCTAATCAACCTCAAGCTATTAAAATTTCTCTCCGAGGCACTTGGCTCTGGTACCAATTGTTAGGAATAGTCCCAAGAGATAAATGAGAAGGGGGGGGGGGGGGGGGGGGGCGGGGGGGTGAATTAGTTATCTACAAGTTTCAATTCTTTATCCAATTAAGTATACTTAAACATAAAGCATAAACAAAATAAAAGAACATATGAACACAACACCAAAATTTGGTTACGGGGAAACCCAAATAGGTAAAAACCCCAATGGGACTTGATACCCACTAATATTTTGTACTAGTGTATAATGATCTTTGCTAGAAGATCCTTTACCATGTTAGGAGTAGCTTTACAATATATGAAGTACAGTAGATCTAGTTAAGGGTCGGACCTTGTTAGGAGTATTTTACAATTGTCCCTATTAGGGGAGAGGATGCACTATTTGAGAGCTCACTGCTCAAAGGGGCAAAGGCTACAACCTTTTGAATAACAAATACACACTATATCTAGATCTTGGTGAGCTACACTTTGACCTTCTATTTGGATCAATTCCAATATATAGAACATGTACTCTACTTGGTCACATAGACCTTCTTCTATTGGTTCCACAACTCACACACTCTACTCTGCTCTTCTTAATCAACCATGAACCACACTTAAGCAATCACAAATGATTGCCTATAAAAATCTTTCCTCTAAATGATATAATCAAGTCATCCTATTATAACCACCTTGAAATTATAATTGAGAAACCATAATAAACTCCAACAAACATTTTGTCATCTCTATTAGGCATGCAACATATTAAGGGACCTGTCTTAATAAAATGATTGTAGATGCATGCTACACACTGTTGGCTCTACCAAAACAACTAGATATTTCTCCACAAGCTGAATTAACTCATGTGCTCTTAACCAAACATCAATGAATCATCTCTAAGATTAACTCCAAGGGTGCATACACTAAAGATGGGTGCAACTCAAGAACCAATAAAATCTTTGTCAGCTCCACTGAACAAACACAAGAAACTGCAACTAGCAAATAGCAGTTGCATAACTTTAGTTGCGTTCATCTCCAAACCATGCATCCATGAACTTAACATCACTAACATGTCTTTGTCATATCTCCAAGGGTGCATACCCATAGGACAACTGTAAGGACAACTATACATAGAACACTGCCTATAACTTTGTTAGGAACACTGCTGACACAAGCTGCTATATAACTGTTTGTACTAACAGTTAACCTTTGTACCCTTGATATCATGATGATATCATGTCCATGCATAATATACTGAAGGCTTGCTGCATAAGACTTCCATGCATGCTACTTTCCATATGTTATCATCAATGACAAACATACAGTCAGTACTAGCATGTTGGCAAATCTCCAACATGTACTTCATGGAATAGAATAATAGTATCATGCATTCCATCACCTTTTCTAAGGGCATCAAAACTATTATATAGATAACCTGGGGTAAAAGTAGACCCAAAAAAATCCATTGATATATTACGTCATTTTTCCTGTATGCCCTCAAACCCATTCTCAGCACGCTCAGGAGGGCTGTGAGAATGACAAAAGGAAGAAGAAGAGGCAATCTCTATGACCACCTGAGGTGCTTGGACTAAAGGAATGGTAGCATGAGAGTCAATAAATCCTTTCCCTTGTGAGGCAAGGTTTGAAACATCGATAGCTAGGGTTTTCAAAGAAACCTTGTTAGCCAAAGGTGGTGGCTGGGAAGTGGAAGCCAGAGTAGGTGGCTTGTTTGGCTTGTTGCGGTGGCCAACTATGACCCAATCATCATTCTTACCCTCTTCTTTTTTTCTAGCCTCAGCCAGTTGAGAGTCAAAATCCTTGGGAGGAGCCTTGGTATGAGGCACTACAAGAGGGAAATTTTAATCTTGTGCTACATAGATTGAAAATGATAGAAAGTGTTGGGAAGGTTGAGGTAAAGCACCTTATGGGTGAAGGTGGTCTCACCAACCTAAATCTCAATAGACTCTTTGAGGTCCCTAGAAAGGTTGACCTCAACATAGAGCCTCTTTTGAGGCTGAGGATTAAGAAAATGGTCATGCTCACTACATATAACCCTACCTATCTTTTTCACTATGGCATGCATGAATGGTCAATAGGGAAAGGGAAGACAATGAAACTCAACCCATACAGGGACTTTCAGTTTCTTGTCATTAGAGATAGAGAAGTTGTGAGACCAGTGTTGGAAAATTAAAAGCGAGGCCCTATGGTTCTAGGGACCTTTGGAAAAAATGGCATCCACATGGGAAGGATTGGAGAAGCAAAAAAAAAAGAAGCCTTTGGTGAGGCTCTGGATGCCATCCAAGTGAATTCCATGAGGGGTCCAAGATTTCACAACCCAATCCCTGATAACATGTTCAAGAGGGTTGCGATCTAGAAAATAGCCAATAAGGGTATACGTTTCAGGCCAAGTGCAAGCATCATTAAAATCATGAATGGGTAGAAAAATATCAGGCTGAGACATACCTCGTGAAACACTTTAGGCACAAATTTGCGGGGATGTTTTCTTGGCAGTGCCATTGCTATCTAAAACCACACCAACTCCAGCATCAACTACATGGTGAGAAGTGGCTGGAGCCATAAATACTAAATTATTTCCTATAATAAATATAGAATGAGGGAAGGAAAAAGGATGCATAAAATTGACACAAAGAAAAAACCCTAGAAGAGCGAGCATGAGCCGAATCCTATTTCATATTCGGGTTTCCCGTCTCTCTAGTTTTAAATATTTTATTTTCTAAACCTTGATTAGTT
The DNA here is from genome assembly GCA_027943335.1 of Chamaecyparis obtusa. NCBI lineage: Eukaryota > Viridiplantae > Streptophyta > Pinopsida > Cupressales > Cupressaceae > Chamaecyparis > Chamaecyparis obtusa. Next base: position 76,794 of record BSBK01011892.1, on the reverse strand, counting down.
TCTCTAGTTTGAAATCCATTAATTATGGCATATAAATTTTAATTTCAGTTTTGAATTAATATATTATGGAATAGCGATCTAAGAGGTTTCCATTCCAAAATGACGTCTACTTGTAGAGGGAAATCAATCTTTTGCACGAAGCAATTCCTCTACATAAGAAATTCAAGTCATAGTGATTGCATTGGGTGATTGAGGAGAAGAGAATGCAGAAAAGGAGGATAATTCCTTTATATGCTCTTATAAATTTAAGTATGTTATAGACAACTTTGTTACCTTGGGATGATATGACATTATTTTTATGTGAGCAACATCCATATATACTCTTTAGTGATGACACTACAGTAAACTTCTACGAAAATTGTTATTTACTTGAAATGAAGATGAGACTTTGAATATGCCTATATTTCTTCATAGGTGGGTTACATATTAATATTAAAATATGTTCTTCATGGACTTGCCATCTTTATGTATTTGTATTGCTTAATTGTGTTAGAAATAGTTGAAAGATGATAAAGTTTGTGTACTAAGTTTTATTTCTTTATTTTAAAGGATATTCAATTTAAAAGATATATTAATCAACATTGGAATATGGATTAGGTTTATTATTTTATATTAGTGGTATGGGGTAGGTTACTTTCTAATTTAATTGTAATCTTGTGTCATTTATGGGCTAAATGGGTTAAAGTTTTTTTGGTTCTTCGGTTATGTAGATTAGATGTATAATGGTAGAAAGGAATTTTTTCAATAAGATAATAAAATAACATAAAATGAATTTTATAATAAAATAAATGTGTATTGGATTTACCTTCTATTATAGTTTCTACAATGTGATTTTCAGCTCTTAGATATATATGTTTTTATGATCTTAACTTGTTTATGTGTCTTTCTGATTGTGATACTTGCAATGGTATTACACCCTTGTAATTTAGAATTAGTTTTATCCTGATTTTGTATGATATTGTTATATTTGGACTATTAGAAACTACACTTTTAAATATTATTCAATTAAATTTTAATTCATTTAGTTAAGGTTACCTTAGGATGAAGTGTATTAGTTATAGATGTTACAACACTAGGTTTGGTGAAATAATAGGCATATTCATTGCTTATTAAATAATTTTTTAATCTCATTCTTTCCTTTTAAACTACCTTAGATCACTATATATGTCATTAGGAATCATTTTACATATAACAGTTATATGGAGCCGTTATTCAAATTATTTTATATTAAATACCACTTAAGAATTTATTTTAGTTGTTAGTATTGATAATCATGTAGTATCCTCAATTTATTATATTATCCTTTATTTTTGTGTAGAATTGTAATTTTGATATCTATATTATTGTTAATTTATGAAGACTTTTAATTCCTATAAGTATTGCATTTGATTGCAAAGGTATTGTTGATATATTTAGTTTGAAAATGAGTTCTTGCTCCATATGAAATGTGTTTAACTTCATCCATCTCTTCTCTTTACTATTGTAAACTAAGTATTAAATTGTCCCTTATTCCTTGATCTTTAAAGGATTGTACCTTGTGGTATGAATATGTTGTCAATACAACTTAAGTCTTTCTTGGGGTGCTTGCACAAATTATTTGTATGTTTGTTACTTTTAAAAAGTTGGGGTTGTGACTTAAATGTGCTGATATGTAGTTGTTTGATAAACTTCATTTATGTGTGTGTATAGGTGATTCATCTTGAAGTATTAAAGCAATATTTCCTTATAGGTGATGTGCATTATTGATGTATCAGTAGTGGTGTTGAAGGTTGATGTTGGGTTTCTAGTCAAAATACCAGAGGCTAGGGTTTTTTATCTTTGAGTTGATTTCATCCTACAACCTGGGCATTAATGTTTCCACAATCTCTTATGATTAATGTATTTCTCATTATTACAATGTGTTAATTTGGGACTCAACTATGTAATTGAGGTCAAATGAGGGTTTGAATTCTATCTTGGATATTTTAGGGTTGAATTTGTTAAAATTATTTTTGATGATGATTGTATTATGTTAGTGACGATTGGATCCCAAAGGGATAGTTGCATGATTTATGTAATATCTGATTATTTTTTTATGTTTAAGAATCTAGAGAGGATTCCATGAGATTTTGAATAAGAGACTTTTATGACTCGACTTTGATGTCCCCTTTGTTATGATGATATATAAGGATCATGTTATTGACTTTGTGTTTTATGCACCAAATTCTATATTGATATTTTATTGGAAATAATGTTTTTATGTGGATATTTTTAAAATTATTTGATTTATGATATTTCATTTGGTTTTCATTATGGTGAATATGAGTGCTTTTCTTGGATCATGGTTAGGGGAGTGGATTACAATGAGGAGCAGTGCCCTAAATGTGGTGCGGGAGCACCAAAGCCACGTATTGAAACCATGAATACATTGAAGGCATATGAAAGGAGTTATAAAGTTCACAAGGTCAATTGGAGCATACTAATATGCATTATGGCCATTTGATGCAATAATGTGAATGTAAATGTTAATGGTCCTTAGGGTCCTAATAAGGACCCTAGGACTAATTGATTATCGAAGGGGGTTCAATATTACCCAAGGGGTCTAGATTTGTTTAGAGAGTTTATAATAAGACTTTAAAGTCATCTCATTAATTTATGTCAATAAGATAGGGAAAATAAATAATAATTGGTAAGTTACAAATTCAAAATTTTAAATTGTAACAGTTACCTTGATTTAGGAGAGAAAGTATATTTTTATTTTGTTATGCAATGTAATTATCTCTAACCACTTGGATTCAGTTAAGGAGGTTGAAACACATATATAAATTCCCTTGTATAGATGAAAGAAGTACAGATATGATTTTATATGTGACTGTACAACCAAATTGTGAGTTTTTGCAATAAAGTTCAAGGTTTCCATGCAATCTCTTATTCTATTTGATAGATCTCAGTATTTGGATGGTTGGATCAATTTAATATAGACACATTTTCAGATTTTAAATGATTATTTGATCCATTTGTGTCTTTATTGTTGTGGTGTATTGACTAGTTCAAGGAAATCAATATTTTCATTAGCTAGTTTTGATAGAATCTTAGGAATTTGAGTCCATTTCTTGGATTCTAAAGGATTGGACTTATATTAAATAGTATTATATTTTTCTATCCTTAAACATGCATGGAAACTAAGGAGTGTAGGGGTACCCTAGGAGTTTGATGAAGGAAAAGTGACAAATCTTGAGGCTAGCCTATAAGAGTAGAAGATATTCTTGAATAAGTGCATGTTTTTATTATTGAAAAAGTGTTGTATGGTTGAGTACATCATATAGGATCCATAAATTTATTGTAGAAGTTAATGTAGTGAGTGGAACCAAGAAACCCTCATTTAGGGCATTTGTGAGTAGGGTTTTGGGGCTTTTGTATCAAATGGGTATATATATTCAAATTGATTTGAAAAATATTTAATTGGATTCATTTTATAAGACATTCCATAGTTAGAAGGTTTGGGGTTAAGTGTAGAGCATAATTTCTTTGTTAAATGACTTAATTTTAGGGGAAAAATAATGAATAATCAAAATCCGGTCAACATTTCTCAAAGGCTACCTTAATTTATGATATGTTGTAGAAGGGGTTAATGGGTGTCTAGATCCATGATGTTTTTTAAAGATGTTTTGGGAAATTTGTGAGAAAATTGTAGAATACAATGTTTGGAGGTCGAGTAGGGGGCTATTAGGCCTACTAGGAAGAACTTGGGTTTAAATACCTATATTAAAGAGAAAATAACTCAAACCTATTGAATCACTTCAAACAAAGTATATACAAGTGTCTTAAGTCATTGAATAACCTTGGGAAGGTTAATGTTGTGTTTTGAGTCATTTAAGGCTTATTGGTGCCATTAGACCTATTGCCCAAATTTGAAATGCTTTGCATTTTCCATTATTTATCTTAAGAGTCTATCCACCTCTAAATCAAGTGGTATTATTGCACAATAGTAGATCCTTGATGGAGTTAAAAGAATATTTTGGCAACCATGGCACCCAAGAACCAAATGTCAAGGGAGATAAAGGAGTTGAGAGAAACACTTGAGAAAAAGGAAAGAGAAAGAGGGAGTTAGAAGAAACAAGGGAGAGAGAAGAAATTTGGATGAGAATAGAAATAATTCAGTTATTGGAGAAAATAGAAGCATTGGAAAAGGAGAGGAGAGAACCTAGGAGAGAAGAGGTTCATGAAGAAAACAATGAGGAAGAAGAACACCATGAGAGAAAATTACATGGAGGACATAGGGATGATGATGATCCTAAGGAGAGGATATTTATGAGTCTGAGTAAGGTAGTACAAGGTACTAGTGGGAAGGGTAATGTTTATTTGCCAATGTATCAAGGCAAGATAGAAAGTGAATAAGTTCTTGGATGGGTAGAAGCACTTGAGAACTATTTTGACTTAGAGGATGTGGATGAAGAAAAGGAAGTGAAGTTGGCCACGGAAAGGCTAACAAGAACAAATCTTACATGGTGGATGAGTATCCAAAATGAGAGGATAGTAAGGGGATTGAACAAAATCTCAAATTGGGAGAGGATGGAGGCTGTGGTGAAGAGTCAATTCTTGGCATTATATTTGGAAATCCAAACAAAGATGAGGTGAAATAATTTGAAGAAAAGGGAAATGGATGTTATGTCCTATACCAAAAAATTTTACCCCCTACTAATTAGGGAAGGAGTGGATGATGAAGAAGAGAAGGTGGCCTAGTATATTAATGTCCTTAGATTCAATATACAAGACGAGATAGGTTTGAGTGTTCCTAGAAAACATGGTGAATTCTTTCAACTTGTTGTTAGGACAAATGAGAAGTTTAAAATAAACCAAGATAGGCAAGGAAGAAACATAGGTGGAATACCTATGAGAGGTAGACAGGGAAGATAAAATCAGAGAACAAAAGAATGGGATGAAAAAGATAAGGGGTCTACATAAGAAAAAAAGAGAAGAACATGGTTATAGAGGAGGAGGAGGAGGATATGGAGTAGGCAGAGGCACATTTATGGGTATATTATTCACTTGTAATGAAGTGGGACACTCATCCTTCAAGTTCCCTAAGAATGATTAGAATATGGGTACATAGAGGAGGGTGACATTGACACAAGACAAAGGTGGAGATGAGGAAGACGAACAAGGGGGAGAAAGAAGGAAATGAGTGGCATATACTAAAGATGGGGAGTTTCTCATGATTTTGAAAGGAGAACCATTGTAGTAGGTACTATAGGTATTTAACTTGTAAATGAGGGAGTTACCTCATAATGATTATGTAAATGAGGGAATTCCCTCATAATAGTTATGTAAACTCTTCAATTTATAGAATCATGTCCCAGGCTAGACTGGAGGGTTTCTTCTCCATTCTTTCCTACCAATGCCCACACTAAATGAAGAATAATGTATTTCATCTTTATTATTAATATAAGTATTCTCTGGTCTCATCATTTTACATATAAAAAAAATGTGAACTATTTATTGCATTAGATAAGATGGCATCCCGAAAATCAATCAAATGTTATGCTTAAACCAATTCTAAAGTGCTTTAAAAGATTATAAAATTAGTTGTAAATAATTTTGAACAATGAGGATGAGAAACTTGGTTAAATAATATTACACATGTCCTAGTCCTTGTAATCTATTACTTCCAATCCAAAAAAATCTATAAGCCAAAATACTTAATGGAGTTGAAAATGCAATATATTTACTCTTTAATACTTATCATGATAACTACGTGTCTCTAATTTAAATCAACACACAAAAAATTTGTACCATGATAGATAAAAATAAGAAGCACCTACTGTTAGAAAGTAAAGTGCACCAATATAACTAAGAGGGGGGGGGGGGTGTGAATCAGTTATATGATAAAAATAACTTTTATTATTCTTATTAAATCTGAAACATGTAATTAACATAAATAACAACCATAGAAAGATAAACATAGACAATGACACCAAATTTGTTAACTACCTGGAACCTCTTGATCAGAGAGTAAACCCTAGTGGGGATGGTACCCACAAAAGATGTACTAATATGTAAATTCCTTGTGAGAGGATAGACTCTGTAGGGAGTCTTGTGAATTACATTCAGTACATATTAGTCCTTTTTAGGAGACTTTGAATCCCCGTGAAAAGATTCTAACCTTGTTAGGAGTTAAGGAATGCAGAATGACCCATTGTCCAAATAGCTTTAGGGGTAAGATCACTAAACACACTATCTAATTGATCTCTGTATTGTATGAATAGAATAATACCAAAATTTACTAATCTCAACAAATTTTCTTCTCTTCTCTATCTCTGGCAAAACCACACCAAATGCTTTACAAGATCTAACTACCACATTTGCTTATTTCATATCAAATACTTTACAATTCACATACATTCTCTATACTAAATATTAAGGAAAAAATTCCTTCCTTTATACCGTGCACAATATTTCATAATTAATTGGGCCAATTAAGATTAACCAATTAGAAAATACAAAATATTATACATTACATAATATTTCCATAACCACATAAAATTGTCGGCTCTCAAATTTAATAAATATTCACACGTATGAACTTTGACTATGATGACTTAGCCAGGTCACCTCCACAATGTCTTCAACCTCTGTATAACTTTAGATGTCCATATTCTATCCTAGTTAGGAGATACAATCTGATTATTACAAGCTCTTTCTTAGGAACACTAACAAAATACAATTTCCACTAGATTACTGATAACTAATATAAATAATTTAATTTTCATACATGCTCTTAACCATGATTTAAGAACATCACAAGGAACATGTCTTCAACTCCTCATAATTTAATATGTAATACTCCATGTGCGCTAATTCAAACATTATCTTCTTCTCTAACAATCTCTAATACAATCAAGGTGTTGACTTCAATGACAAACATAGTAATGAATGAAGCATGCAACTACTATAGAACTACTAGAATAATCCCCCATACAATATATTCAACATTCATGCTTAAGAATCTCCCCCATTAGCATTGATGGCAACATAGATGAAAAACATCCAAGCTCCATGAATACCAAAGTATAACTATGTTGCTCTACAATATCTTTTCAAATCCTCTTCATCAATCCTCAAATTAATCATCAAATGTATCCTTCTCCTCAATAATTCATGTTTCATATCCTCTTCATCAATCATCAAATTTTTTTCATGTATCCTTCTCCCCCATTGACATCAATGACAAAGTAAACATCACTATGTAAATCGATACAAGCTTGAATGTCCAAAGACATTGTTCAAAAATTCCTTTTACCAAAGAGTCCTTCATGACTCAGCTCAAAAATATAGATACTCCCCCATAGAGGAAGCATTAACATAAAACCCTGAAAATAGAGTGCTCAATACCATTGGACCGATGCAACTCTCTATATCACTACTCAAAAGTAGGTTTGGGCATAACCCCAAGGATAGCTCTCAAATAAATAAATGAATCATTAGGTATGAGCTTTGTAAATATATCTACAATCTTCTCCTTTGTACTGATATATCAAGTCTAAATTATTTCTCTACAACTTTCTCTCTTACAACATGATACTTGATTTCTATATGTTTTGTTTTAGAATGTAACACAATATGCTTAGACATATTTACGGTACTGGTGTTATCTGTTAGGAATGGGAACACTGAGAGGGGGGGGGTGAATTAGTGTTCTATATTATTAATGTTTTTTTACTTTTTTGAACTTAACTGAATTACTTATATACTAACATTAATATCAAGGCAGATAAGCATTCAACCATAATACATAACACTAGATATGATTACGGGGAAACATTGTCCATAGGAAAAATCCTGGTGCAAATTAATACCCAGTAATAATTGTACTTTGTATTATGAACCTGTAAATGTTCCTTTTCCCTATTAGGATCAGTCTTTACAATGCTTAGTACAATGACCTAGTCAAAGGTTAGACCTTGTTAGGATTCTTGAAGTAAAAAACCCTATTAGGGGTGGAAGGCTCACTGCCAGAGCTCACTGCTCAATAAAGAAGGCTTCAACCTCCTCGATATTAGATATACACTATATCTGTAAGGTGAACTACTGCTATGATACTGCTTGTCTGATCAGTTCCTTTTTTGTGCTGATGCTTTAACCTCTTGTAAATATCTATATCATTCTTACTACTCTTAACACATACTTTGTATACTTTTTCTACTCAATTACATCTTCTATTTCAACTTCATGCTCAAATACAAAAGTGCATCTCTTATATATAGGCACAACCAAAACTATTTACTAAGTTGGCCTATAACCTATTACAAAGAACACTTCCAAATGAATTGGCTCAAGTGTGTTTACATACAATGAGACTAACATGTTTACAAAATATTTAAAATAGGCGTATAGCCTTAAAAAAACAAAATAATAATCGCTAATCAAATTCTTTCCTATCGGTTGCATGCTCTGTTCTATTCTTCTGCTCACTGTCTGTGTCACTTGAACTCGCTATAACTTCTTTATACTATTAGATCTGACCATGCATTCATAGACTTAGCATTATTACATACTCAGAAGTTTATCTTCAAGGGTGCATGATACCAAAACTCAATCATACACACATGCACTGATGTTTTGTTCATCAAGTATTAGTGTTGGCAATTTAGCTAAGTTGATTACATAGATGTTGTCATTATGGCAACATATGATCCACATGAAGATCACATAGGCTAGAGAGAAAGTATGATAGAGTGCATTGCAAATTTGTTTAAGTGTGAAACAGTATTTTCACCAGTGCACCTAGATAGAATTTTTTATTTGTGACGTTGACTAGAGTAAGTTCAATGCTTGTGCACTTGAACATAAACTCTATGGTGACTAATGATGACCCATCTCAGAGTGCAAGTTAGTACAACATGTACAAAAAGAGTTATGGCAGTTTTGCTAAAGATAGTGTTAAGCCAACAGGATAGATTTTGAAGACAGAATTGGTAAAGAGTTAAGGGATTATTTTGTTTATCAAAATAATGACTTAACAATATAAAGGGACAAAATCCTAGATGTTTACCCTTAGATAAAGTTATTTTGTAATATCACAGCCGACCAAGTAAAGTTATTAGCCCTAATAACTTGTATAAAGATATGTAAAGATGTAATTGTAAAAAAGAGATGTAATGAGATATATGATGTGTATGTAACTGCGATAGTGAAAGAGTAGTGAAGAGATATTGATGCAAGTAGTATAAGGTTATGTACCTTGACCTACTTTTGTAATCAGTGTATATTGTATATTACTTGTTTAGGCAGTGGGCTCATTTGGTAATCAATTTTGTACTGACAACTCCTAAAAGAGTTGAGGCTTATAACAAGGCCTATAGTCCCTTAATTAGGATTGATACACTATATGCATGTAATATACTCCTAACAGGGTCAACATCCTTAACAAGATACTTTTGATTAGTGGATCTTTGTGGGTACCATCCCCACTGGGGTTTTCCCTTGGCTGGGGTTTCCTCGATAATAAATCATGTGTTATGAGTTCTTTAGTCTTATTGCTATGCATGTTGTTTAGCTTCTTATGTTATGCATGTATAAAGATAATTTGTTATATCCATAATTGGGAAAAAGATAAAGTTTGTAGAATACTGATTCCCCCCCCTGTCAGCATTCCCTATTTCTAACAATTGGTATTAGAGCTTAGTTGCTCAGAGAAGAATCATTCAAGGAAAGCCTAGTAGCTTGAGTTAGATCTCTATGCATATGGATCAACTACAGAAGAATCTTGAAGAAGGTCTTGAACAGATTGATATGCTTACTAATGAAAGAATCATTCTAAAAAGGAAATATGATGATGCAAAGAAACTCATTGAGAAATTGAAAAACAAGTTGGAAGATCTAAAAAATGAGAAGGAATTCAAAGTTCTTATTGAAGATTGTAATGAAAATTTAGAAAAATAAAATGAGATCCTTAAGCATGAACTAAAGATAGAAAATCTAAAGCTAAGTCTGAAAGATGGAAATAGCAAGAATGAAGAAACTCTGAAATCTAAGAATGAAAAGTTAAAGATTGAAAATGAAGGACTAAAATATAAAGTTGGAAAAGTAACATCTGAATTTGAGAAAATCAATTTGTAGTATGCTGAACTTGAGAAATACAATAAAATTGTGAAAGGTGAATTGAATCAATCCAAACAACTTGAAAGGCTATATTCAACTAGTGAGAAGATTGATGAACAAATATCTTTTCAGAAACCATTCTATGATAATACTAGTCTTGGATTCAACACTCTCAAAGAAAATGATGAAAGAAAGGAACCAGATCTAAAAATATATGAAAGCATAGATGAGAAGAAGTCTGATGAGATCAACAAATTTGAAGATACACCTAAAGAAGAAGAATCATCGAAGCAAGAGGAATCACACAAAAGTATGCAAAGAGAATTCAAAGGTAGATGTTTTACTTGTAATACTATTGGTCATATGAAGAGAGATTGCACGGGTAAGCAATTCAAACCTCTTAATGGTTATTCTTATAATTGTCATGGATTTGGACATAGAGCTATTGAATGTAAAAAACCTAAGTTTATTGAGAATAACAATAATAGTAAAATGTTTAGAAATACTAACCATGCAGATAAGAAACCTACCGAAGATATGAACAGAAGAAATGGAGTAATATGTTACAGATACAATAAAGTTGGACACATTGCTAGAAACTACAGATCATAGATCAATCCACCTGGACCAAGATATGGGAACATTAGAATTGTTTGTCAGATATGCAACAAGATTAGACATACAACAAGGTTTTGCAAAATGAACAATGGAGTTTTTCATCCTAACCCTAACCCTAGAAGTCATGCAAGAAGGAATGAAGATACATATAATAGACAGAAAGAATGCTATAGCAATATAGATGAAGTAAATTTTGTTAAAATTATAGATCAAGGAGACATATTCAACATTGAAGGCAATCAGAAAGGTGAAGTTTCAAGTGGTAAGAATGAATCCTTACCTGACCTATCTCAAAGTACTTGATTTATGAAAATTATAGTAGATTAGGAACTTAGATTAGTGTAGAGGTAGATATATGATGAATTGAGTTTTGAAAAGTTAATGCAAGGTATTTTATTATGTTCTAATGCTATGGTTAAGAGCACAAAGAAAAATATTATGTTTTGTGAGATCGCAAGAAGTTTTAAGTTTTGCAGGTTAGCAGAAACAACTTTTTGGAAAGAAGTGGCAAAAGAATTGAACGTGATGTCAAAACTAAGTGAGATTGAAGTAATAAAAGGTTATGATTGATATTATTTGATCATCAAAGTGAATACAAGTGTTAAGGAGATCAAAGAGCAATGATTGGAAGCATTTTTCAATGATTTGGTGAAGGATTTGAGTGTCGAATCTTTGCAAGCCCTAAAATCATGAAATCAAGGTATTTTGATTGACAGATCTTTAAATCAGTGAAGGAATTAGAAGAAAACATGAATGTTTCTTTAGTACACAATATCAGAGATAAAAATAGACCTAGAATGAAAAGTGAACTAGTAGAACCCTTGGAAGAAGATCCTAGATTAGCTTTATCATCTGTACCAGATGGAGTTTTGCATTTAGAGAATGTAAGAAGTTATCTTAGATGCAAGTTAGAAACCATCAATGATAGTGATTTCACCAATGAGTATTAGAAAATTTACAACCAGGACATGTCATTAAAAGATGGATATGATCATTTGAAGGAAAATGAGATCATTAAATATGCATTGTAGTATGAATTTGATAATGAAGAATGCACTAAGATTATCTTGAGCAGAATTCATAATGGGAAGTTTTGGCTAGAAGATAGAGTGATAGATATTACAACTAATTTGATTCATGAAGTCATTGGACTATCTAAATCTAGAGCCATTCCTTTAAATGAGAAAAATATGAGGAAAATAGTCATTGATAACATAGATTCATCCTATAATGGTAGAGGAATTATGATTAGTAAGATCAAACAAGATGATGTGAGATACTTATGCAAGATCTTAACCACTAAATTTTGTGCAAATTCAAGAGAGGATGACATGGCAGCCCGAGTGATACATGTAGACTATCTAATGTGTGTTGACAAAGTGCCGGTTGATATGTGTGAAATTTTGAGAATACACCTGTTTGAAAATTTGGAAAAGATCAAGAAGAAAAGGTATGCACATTTTAGATTTTCATCTTTGATCACTTACATGTTTTTCCACCTATTGAGAAGATTTCCTTACACCATTGCAAGTGACTAGAATGATGGTCAAACTATAATGGAAAGGATCAATAAAGTGTATATGAGACATGTCATTGACAAAGTAAATGAGAGTGTGATGTTGGTGATAAAGACATTTCAGAAGTTGGTAACTAGCAGATCAAGTATCCCATAGTCTCTTGTGGAGAAATAAAAAAATGAAGTATGTTTTATGGTTGATATTGACTTTACCTACATTAAAGTAGTAGAACCTAGAATTGAGTTCATAGACCCTCTTGGATATGAGATATCTGAAACTGAGATAGAAGAATATGTTAGTAGGTTACTTAAATGTAAGTTGGACACTCAGTGTAATAGGTTTGGAACCTTTGAGGAGAACTTTATCTCCGCAAAGACCTTAATTGAATAGTCTAAGAAAAGAGTTGAGAGCATTATTAAGAAAATACTAAAAGATACAGGATTGAAAAAGCATGAGTTTGAAATAGCAAAGAAAATAGCAACAATAATCAGAGATATTGGATAGAAAGAGATTTTGTCTGTACCACCCTTGTCATCTAGTGCAATACAACAAGATGCTACACAAGTCAAGGTGAAAGTAGAGGAACAAGAGAAGGATCAAGGATAAAGTACACCTACTTGGTCTACTTCCTCTACACCTAGCAAGAGAATGAAAGCAATTTCCACTAGACCAGGAAAGAGACATAAGACTTTAGTGCAGCTAGTTCTAAGAAAAGTTATAGAAATTAAAGATGGTGACACTATTGTTAAGAAGAAAGCTTGGAAACCTAAAGTTGAGAAGCTTAATGAGTAGATTATTGAGGATGGAGACTTTACAAGAATGAACAAGTACTATAATATTTATGATTATCTAGACAAACTTAATCTAGAGAATACAATTGTAAAACATATGATTTTGGCTAATAAGAAGATTGATTCAATTCAGGGTCAGATACCTGATGATTTGTACAATAAACTTGTAAATAGGAAGCAAAGAGAATTTGAGGAATACAAAACTATTAGAGAATCTTATGGGGAAGCTTTGTGAGGTGAGAGATGAAGCACACCTTAAGAAGATCTTGAAGGCCTTAGGTGGCCATCTAAGAACCAAAAGGAGAACCATTTTGATTATGGGAGGTAGATATGAAGAAGTAAATGTAGAGACAAAACAAGCAATAGTTAAGGTTATGGAAGAATATGTTGGAGAGCCATTAGCTACAGAAAAATGAGAAGAAGAAGCAGAGAAAAGGACATTCCCTCTCCTCCAACCATTAACATTGAAGATGAGACAATGAATGTAGAAGGAACAGAAATCACCTTGGATAACATTGTTGACAATTCATCTCTTGATGAACCAGATACATCTAAAGAAGTAGAGTAGACCCAAACTATTATTCAAGAACCTAAAGTAATAGAGGAACAAGTACCTATTCCAACCAAAGAAGACATCAATCTTACTCCTGAGACTGGAAAGCAGAATAAGATTGGATCTAAGATTGAGAATCTGGGAAAGGAAGTTGATGATGATGATCAGTTGGAATTGATCACTTCCTTGAATAAAATCATTGGCAAGAATAAGAAAGTGAAAAGTCTTCAAGGATGTCTGAAGGATCTAACTGAGAAGTTACAAAGCATTGTAACTACACAAATTGTAGAAGCAGATCCTATGGAGAAAGCAAAGAAGGTAATGAGCACTTTTGACAACGAATTCACAAATCTATCTGATATTGCAAAAGTGAGAGCTCAAGTAGCCTATGAGGCTGGAATGCTTTTGAACATCAGCCAGAATATTAGAAATGATATCATTAGTCTTGATACTTGTATCAAGGACTTGAGGAAGAATTTGGAAACAGGAAAATCTTTGTACATTCAATGTACAAAACTAGAGACCTTGACAGCAGAAGAAGATCAGAAGATCAAGTTGAAGGAAGTAGAAATTTAGAATGAATCTAACCTTCTTTCTAGCCCTAATGTGAAGGTATGTGATGTTGAGAAGAAAGTTTGAAAGAGCAGTTGGAAGAATGTCTTTCCGCTAAGACATCTTTTTAGAAGTTTAACTTTGAAAACCTCCAAGCATGTCAAATAGCATCTTATGGACTGAGCACACTACTCAATGTGGTAGATTCCATTAATAAATCATGGGAGAAGGAGATAGAAGCTATGAAGATTGATTTTTTAGATTATGTTGCAAGCCTACCAGCTTTGCAATAATGAATTAAGGTATAATCTTTTGAGATACAGTTTTGTAACCCTCCTTACCTTTATTTTGTCATTGTTGTCAAAGGGGGAGAGATATACCATAGTAAATTGATAGTATATGATAAGGATTGATAATCTTAGGGGAAGTATTTTATTAGACATAATAAGAGTTATAAGGATAGTATATTTATCTTATACTATGGCCACAATTTTGAGATTTTGAGATTTTTGAGTTGTACACTTAGCCAATTTTCTCATATGTTGCCACCAATGACAAAAGGGGAGATTGTTGGAAATTTGGCTGATTTGATTACATAGATATTGTCATTATGGAAACATATGATCCACATGAAGATCACATAGGCCAGAGAGCAAGTATGATAGAGCGCATTGCAAATTTGTCTAAGTGTGAAACAATATTTTCACCCATGCACCTGGACACAATTTTTTGTTTACAATGTTGACTGGAGTAAGTTCAATGCTTGCACACTTGAACATAGCCTCTATGGTGACTAATAATGCCCCATCTTAGAGTGAAAGTTAGTTTGACATGTATGGAAGGAGTTATGATAGTTTTGCTGAAGACAATGTTAAGCCGACAAGACAGATTTTGAAGACAAAATTGGTAAAGATTTAAGGGATTATTTTGTTTATCAAAATAATGACTTAACAATATAAAGGGACAACATCCTAGATTTTTACCCTTAGATAAAGTTATTTTTTAATATGGTAGCCGACCAAGTAAATTTATTAGCTTTAATAACTTGTATAAAGATATGTAAAGATGTAATTATAAAAAAGAGATGTAATGAGATATATGATGTGTATGTAACTGCGATAGTGAAAGAGCAGTGAAGAGATATTGATGAAAGTAGTATAAGGTTATGTACCTTGACCTAATTTTGTAGTCAATGTATGTTTTACACTACTTGTTTGGGCAGTGGGTTCATCTGGTAATCAATTTTGTACTAACAACTCCTAACAGAGTTGAGGCTTCTAACAAGGCCTATAGTCCCTTAATCAGGACTGATACACTATATACATGTAATAGACTCCTAACAAGGTCAACATCCTTAACATGATACTTTTGATTAGTGGATCTTTGTGGGTACCATCCCCACTGGGGTTTTCCCCTTGCCAGGGTTTCCTCGAGAACAAATCATGTGTTATGAGTTCTTTAGTCTTATTGCTATGCATGTTGTTTAGCTTCTTATGTTATGCATGTATAAAGATAATCTTTTATATCAATAATTGGGAAAAAGATAAATTTTGTAGAATACTGATTCCCCCCACCTCTCAATATTCCCTATTTCTAATACTAGTTGTTTGCTCTATCTTCCATACTTAGCCAAATTATGATCTTCTAAGTTATTACACTGACCTGGAAACTTCATATGACATTGTTTGCATAATGACAAAAATAAAATTAGTCATATACATTAGTATAATCAACTTTCCAACAATATCCCCCTTTTTCATTAATGGAAACAAAGGAATATGGAAAAGTTGCTAAACTACATCTTTACACAAAAACTTTCTATGTTATACTCTTATCCTTTTATGAATATTGTACATCATATACTATCTGTTAGGCCTTTTTTCTGTCATTGCAAAATCTTGTGAAGTTGGCCTGTTCTGTGCAATTGTTTTTGTTTTGCTGTCCTACCGTGCCTACAATCTCAGTCTTGACTTGCGATGAAATCCACTTGATTCATGGTGTGCGTGTCTTGCCTTGTGTGTTTCATGTGTCACCTTGCTTTAGTCCAAACTGCATCTCCTAAATCATAATGCCCAGAAAGATATTCAAGTTTCAAGGTCTGTGGGAGTCTATCGATATTTCTATGTGTTTTCGATCCTTCACCGAAAATCCTGTGTGTTTTTGACCTTGCACAATTTCCTGTTTGCCAGCATTTCCTAACTATGCAGGTGCAATCTGTTAGTGGGCCCCAGCTCTTTCCATTGCCTGGTGTGGTTAAAGCCTGGACAAGATTTGTGGATGTCGCTTGTTCACCTGGTGAAGTTGCACGGTGTTTATCCTTAGCACTTTTGCGACGACCATCAGATTTGCTTATGTGAGTGTGATGTGACTATGCTGGTGGTCATGTGGCAGCTTTTGGTTGGCTATCGCATAATTGCATAGCCCATTCTTTGGCTATGCGATCATGTGATCGGTCGACGTGTGTCCTTTTTCCCACTGGCAGAGGTGGTAGTGTGGCATCTGTAGGGGTGATGTGGTAGATCCTATGGTTGGCACATGATCTCATGGGAGGTTTCAAGCCCATGCGATCATGCACCCACCATTCATTTTTGGGCTTGTTTGCGGATGGGTCAATGGTCCATGGGGCATCTTCTAGGTGAGTTTGCAGTTTGCGGGTGGTCACATGTTCGCATAGCCCATCTCCGAGCTATGCGATCATGCGAAAGGGCACCACGTGCCCTCGGGGCCCATCTATTTTTGCTTGGTGGTCCTATTGGCAGATGTGTCATGGTAGTTTTTGGTTGGTCTGAGCTGGCAGGTTGATGAGGTTTGAACATGGGCCCGGGCTAGTGTATCTCGGCGGTAACATGATGGCTGGTAGGGTGCATGGTAGCGGCTTGTCACATGTTCACGTGAGCTAGTTTTTTGGCTTGTGAACATGTGACAAACCCTGTTGTGGCAAGTGGCAGCATTGGCAGTTAAGAGAAGGCAGTGGGAAGTGGCGTGTCACATGTTCGCATAGCCCATTTCTGGGCTATGCGATCATGCGACAAATGTTTGGCGTCACTATTGTGGAGTTAGCCTGAGGTGCTTGGGTGGTTAAAACCATGAAGCCCGCGATTGCATGGTGACCATTTGAATCAAAAATTTGAATTCTTGCAGAGAGTTTAGCGCCAGAAAGTACTAAAATTTATGGAATTCATTGCAGAGTAGACCCTGTTCAGTAAGAAATGACTGGTTTGCCATTTGCAGTGTGCTCTAGGGTGTGGTTGGATCATTTGCAGAGCTTGTACCGCAATGGTTGTGTGCTCAAGGCTTGTTGCAGGGTGTCCTTTTGAGCTTGGTTTTGTGATCCCCTGTACTTGTAGAGAAGATTTTCATGATTAGGGATCAATTCTACTTTCTTCTTTCCTAATTTTTGATGTGTTTCCCACCCCTGTAATAACTTTTAGACCATTTCTAGTAGGTTGGGTGGTTGAGACCTTAGCCTTGTCTATCTAAAGCTTGTTGCATCCAATCTTGAGGATCCCAAGGCAGCTAGTGGTATAAGTTAGAGAATTTTGGTTTTTACAAGGGTTCCAAAAATGTTGTTGCTTTTGGTCCCTAGTTTTTTACTGTAATATACTGATAGAAGTCTGGTTTTGTGACTTTTCTCATCTTGGTGTCATTCTAATTGTATGCTGATTCTAGATTTGTTAATGAAAACATCATTGAATCGCAATCTTGTATCTTGTGTATGTCTTCTTGCTTGTCTCTGAGCTCATATATGTTAATGTCACAAAGTGTGTTAATGTATGGTAAACAAAGAGTATTTTGAATTCATCTCTGAGTTTCTAACAAAGTTAGGATTAAAGCCTTTTAGGTGAATTCAGTGAGTTTGCAGCCAGGTATAGAATTTGATGTCCTTGTGCTTGAGGGAAAGGGGTAATAGGCAAAGCACTTACCCCGGTTTCCTTTGTGTTTGATTTGAGGTATTCAGTTGAGGTATACAGTTAGGTGACTCTGAGCCCTAGGATAAGGCACTAGTCCTTCCTCTTGAGGTATGCATGGTTAACAACCACAAACATAAACATTCATTTGATAAGCCTTTTATTGACTTGTGTTGAGCATTGTGTGCATCATTTTGAGACTCCTTTGAAGAAGTGAGTCAAGTGTACACCCGCTTGAGAATTGAAGCTCAAAAAGTAGAAGGATCCTTTGATCCTTGTCAGTTGGCCCTCTTCCTTGTGGACTTTGGAGTGGTGATAGAGTCAGAGTTTCATTTACATTATCCATCAAAGTGTAAATCTACAAGTTGAAGATCAAAGGGAATAATCCACAACCAACAAAATGGTGACTCTACTGGGGACAACTAAAAGATATCCATTTGTTAAGAGTCAGTGATTCTACTAGGGAGAATCTAAAGAGAAAGGTTATAGTTTTTTCTTGTTTTCTTGAGTGTTTCAAAGATTTCCCATCTAGGTGGGTGGTGGTTCAAAGGTTAAAACCAATGCAACATATTGAAGAAGCATGGAAAAAAGAAGAAATACTAGGTCATATGTTAGAAAGAATCCGAAGGTCACTCTGGAGAAATTACCTAGACAGGGAAACAAGAGCTGGATTAGAAGGAATGGTGAGCCTGTCAGTGCTCCCATGAGAGAACAGAGAAATGCTAGAGCCAAAAGACCACATGTATCCTCAAGTCAGGATGGTTCACAAAACAGAGTTTCTAGATCATAAGGCGGTCACTCTGAAGAGAGATTTTATGATACCCTTGAGGCTGCATTTCAGGACAAAGGTCCTTTTCCTGCAGGTCAAAATGAACAAAATAGAGATGTGGGTTTGGAGGTTGACTTGGATCTTGATGAAGATCAATTCAGAAGAGAGCCCATGAGACATAGGCAAGTTCACTTCCCATATCAAAATCTTCCTGATATGGATGTGTCATCTAGTTCTGATGACATTATGGTTGATTCTGATGACTTGAATGCACTAAGGTTGTAGTTGGCAGAGTAGGATGCCATACATAAAAGATTACAGGAGGAGAGAGAGGCTGAAAAGGTAAATGCTTTGAGAGAAAGGCAGTCTCTTATTAGAAAAATAAATGAAATGAAGGAGAGAAACAAGATTCTTGCTTCTACTCCTAAAATGTTGTAGCATGATGTTTTTGGTGATCTTGATGCCTTGAGGAGTGAGCAAGAGCGCTTACTACAGGATCATGAATTTGAAAATGAGGGCCCTGTGGTTAGACAAGTGCAAAGTTATGTCCCTTTGCCTAAAGATAAGGATGGGCATAGGATTACCAGGCCTGCTGTTATCATAAATGAGAAAGGAAAGTAGAAGATGGTGGGTGACCAAGAAAGAAAACCAGTGACAATACCAGGGATCCCACCACTTGATGCAAATAAGGACATTGAAATGGAGAGAAGGAGAAAAGAAGATGAGGACCTTGAAAGAGAATTAGAGAGAGCTGAGGTTGACGCTGCCATTGCAGAAAAGAAAAGGAAGATCCAATTTTTGTAGGCTTCTTTAGCTAATGCTCTTGGCCCATCTGCTACTAAACTAGGTATGTCATCTATGACTACTTCTTTTCCACTTAGTAATGCTACTAGTTCTTTTCTTCTTCATCTGCTAGGATAGGTGAAGATCCAAGGCATCAGTCAAATGCATGGATAAATATAGATGCTAATGTTGATCCTAGGGTTAACACTAGTTCAAGCTTTCAAAGAAAACCTATGCAATTAGAAGGCTATAGGCAAATAAGTTTTGATGGAATTCCTAGATATCCAAATGCTTTTCAAAGTGATATTAGAGATAAGGTACCTAATTTTGCTGGTAATAATGCTATTAGTTGTGAAGAGCATCTTAGGTTATTTGTTGATATGCTTAACAATTATGAGGTAGAGCATGAGGATGTAGTCATGAAATTATTTGTTCAATCTCTAATGGAGGATGCTAGAGATTGGTTTAAGAGACTTCCTGATAAGTGTATTGATACTTGGGACTCTTTTGAGAGATGTTTCAAGGAGCAATATGGTGATAGGCCTAATGCTAGCTTCATGTTGAATGAATTCAATACCATAAGGAAAAATCAGAATGAGTCTGCAGCTGAGTTCAACATGAGATTTCAGAAAAGTATGCACAAGTTGTTCCAAGTCATGTGGTTGGATGACAATGTCTGTTTGACTACATACTTCAATGCATTTGATGGGAAGATGGGATATTTATTGAGGGATAAAGAACCAAGAACTCTTAGGGATGCTTTTAGGATTGCTATCAATATTGAGAACAACATGAAAATATCAAGAAAGTTGGGTGGAAAGAGAGATGACCCAAAGTTGTTTGGGGACATGAAATACAAAAAAGAAAATGATAAGAGTGTTGGATCTAGGAGGCAGGAAGAAGATAAGTTGGATAAGGTGCTTAATGCATTGAAGGATTTGAAGGCACCTGCAAATAGGAACATCAATGCTCCTACCAATGAGAGGCCTCGGTTCAACAACAATTTCAGTAAGCAGAATAGACTGCAGAATTACCCCTACAACACCCAATGGAAGGATGGCAAGCCTATTGTCCCTACTACAAGAGGAAATAATGACAGAGGTGTCCCTGACCCTCTACATAAAGCTTCAATAAATGTCATGGAGAATGTACCATGGTGTGTTGCATGCCTGTCCCCTCATTCTGCAGAGCATTGTGTGGTTGCACAATCTATGGCTGCAAATCATGATTGTGGTGATGAGGAGATAGAACAAGAAGAAGAACAAGATGATGTTGGATGCAACATGGTTTCTTCATATTTAGGATATGAAGATGACTCTGATTTTGATGAAGAGGTAGATGTAAATGTGAAGAGACATAATCAGGCCCTTTTTCATCAAGAGGTTTTTTCTGATGGTGAATGCGTTGATCAGAAAACATGTAACATGAACTCTTCTCCCAAGCCAGTAAATTTGAGAAGACCTTCTAGAGAAGAGATGGAGAGAATTACTGTAGAAATGATTGCCCAAGTGAAAACTAGAGGCATGGTGCCAAGGAACATAAATGAGAAAGTTGTAGGAATGTTTATAAAGAGTACCAACTCTGGAGAACCTAATGAGAACAAATCAAAGGTTGATCACATGGTGAAATTAAAGAATGTAAAAAGTAAACATTGTGAGCCTAAGGGAGTTGGAATTGAAAAGATCTCTTGTGAGATTGAGAAGCCAGTTAACACAATGGCTAAGATTGAAAAAATGAAGGTGGTCAATACACCTAATATGTCAGACAAGCAAAAAGATGTTAAGGCGGTGCGGATTGAGATTCCTGCTTCTACTCTTGTTGACATGTTATCTGTATTGTCACAAATTATAGTTAAGGTTCCATTGTCAGAATTGTTGAGGATCCCTGAACATAAAGATAAATCTATTGCATGGGTTGGTAATACTCACAAAAATGATACTTCATGCAATGGATCTCAGGATAAAGCTTTGAAGGATGTTGCTGCTCAGGGAATTGTGTCTCAAATTCCTCCAATATATTTGGACAGTTCTGTCAATGCCAGCCTTGAAAATATTGATCCATTCTTCTTAAGTGTTCTTGTGAATGGGATGAAGTTAAGAAATTGTATGATTGATAGTGGTGCCTCTAATACTGTCATGCCTTTCAAAATCATGGAGAGGTTGGGCCTTAAAGTTGATATAGTGCAGGGTAGTTTTTGTGTAATGGATCAGAGTGAGGTATCAGTTATTGGGACTATCAATGCAATGCCATATAGGTTGGCAGCATATCTAGAGAAAGAGCTAAAAATGAGTGTTTTGGTGGTGGATATCGCCCTTCATTATGGGATGTTGCTATCTAGAAGATGGAGTGCTGCCATGGGTGGAAATTTACAGTGTGATTTGTCCTATGCAACTTTCAAGATTGATGATCAGTTTGTCAAGATTGAACGAGAGCCAAGAGTATGCCACATGATTGAGAGAAACATAGATAATGAAACTACATGTTTTGTGGATACTGATGTAAATGCTTTTAGGGAAGAGATCCCTGTATTTGAAAATGAGCTTGTTTTGTCACCTGTTTCTATTGAGGTAGGTGCTGACTCTATGAAGGGTGATTTGTGGGTCATGTACTTTGATGGTGCCAACTACAAAGATGGTGCAAGAGCAGGTATTTTACTTATTTCTCCTGATGGAAACACCTACAAGTTCTCTTTCACATTGAATTTCTTTTGTACCAACAATATAGCAGAATATGAGGCCTTGTTGTTGGGACTAAGGTTGGCACAAAAGCATGGTATAAAATGCATAAGTGTTATTGGTGATTCTAAGTTGGTGTCCCAAGTCAGGTCAGTATATGCTTCCAAGAATAGAAGGTTGAAACAATATAGGAATACAGTGTGGGATTTGATTGAGCATTTTGATGCCTTTAATATTGAGTGGAAGGATAGGAGTAACAACAAGATGGCTGACTTGTTGGCCAATATTGCAATCAATCCTAATGATGTCACATTCTCTGGTATTTCTAAAGTTAAAATTTAGGCTAGGCCTAGTATACCAGACAATATTGAGAATTGGCAAGTTTTTGATGATGATAATGATATTTTGAAGTTTATGGATTGCAAGGATCAGTATCATGGTTAGGAACTTGATTGTTTAGCCTTGGTTGAGTCAGTATAAGGAAGGGAGGTTGTCTTAGGCAATGAGGTCATTCAGCTTAGAACTAACAAGGTGCCCAAGGGGCTTGTTGTTCTGGAGACTATCTTTGACAACCAAGATAGAGTTCAAAAGAATATCAAAGGAGAAGATCATGCTGATCTTGAGGAGATAAATCTTGGATCACATGAGGCACCTAAGAAAGTATACATTGGCAGAGATATATCTCAAAAGGTGAGGAGACCTTTGGTTGAATTATTGAGAAAATTTAGGCATGTTTTTGCATGGTCGTATGATGACCTAAAGGTTTATAGAGAGGATTTATTTTAGCATGTTATTCCATTAAGAGAAGATGCTAAACCTTTCTGGCAAAAGCAAAGGCCTATTAATCCTACTTTGGCACCCAAGATGCAGGAAGAATTAATGAAGTTGAGAGATGCTGGCATTATCAAACCTATAAGGCATTCTTCTTGGGTGTCAAATCTTGTGCCTATAAGAAAAAATAATGGTGACATCAGGCTTTGTGTGGACTTCAAAAATTTGAACATCAGCTCATTGAAAGATAACTATTGTTTGCCCAATATGGAGGTTATGTTGCAGAGAGTAACTAGATCAGAATTGATGTCAATGATGGATGGTTTCTCTGGCTACAATCAGGTCATTGTTAAGGAATCAGAACAATTCAAGATAGACTTCACAACACCTTGGGGAACATATGTTTATGTGAGAATGGCTTTTGGTCTCACAAATGCTGGTGCTACTTTTTAGAGGGAAATGGATGTTGCCTTTTTAGATTTCATTAATGACTTCCTTGTTGTGTATCAGGATGATTTAACTGCCTATTCCAAGAAGGAAGAGGACCATTGTGCTCATTTAGAGAAAATATTTATGAGGGCCTTGGAATTTGGCATTTCATTAAACCCAAGGAAATGTGCTTTTGGTGTCATAGAAGGTAAGTTGCTTGGCCACTTGGTTGGGAAGCAAGGAGTGAGAGTTGACCCAGAGAGGGTAGTAGAAATTGATAAAATTCAGAGGCCAAAGAATGGTAAAGGGATTCAGTCCTTCTTTGGTCAGATCAATTTTCTAAGGAGGTTTGTGACAAACTTTGCAGAGGTTACTAGACCTATTTCCAAGATGTTGAAGAAGGGATCTGTAATCAATTGGGAGGGTGAGCCTAATGAGGCTTTCAAAAATATCAAGTAGGCTATCAAAGATGCACCAGTGCTAAAGACACCTGATTATAGTGTCCCAATGCATATCTTTTCTTTTGCATCTTTTCATACTATTGCTATAGTTTTGTTACAAAAGAATAAGGATGGTTTTGAGTAGCCTATTGCATTTTTTAGTAAATCTTTGCAGGCTCTAGAACTGAAATATGATATAAATGAAAAATAGGCTTATGCACTTGTGAAGGAAATCAAGGCTTTTAGATGTTCCTTGATGGGAGCACTTGTGATTTCTTTTGTGCCAAGTGTAGCTCTGAAGGATATTTTCTCACAGCAGGAGGTGTCTGGAAGAAGATGCAGATGGATCAATAGGATCCAGGAATTCAATGTTGAGATCCAGATCACTAAATTGGTTAGAGGATAGGGATTGGAAAATTTGATGGCCCAATCCAATCTAGATGCAAACCAGGTAAATCATTCTAAAATTGACTATACATGTGATATGGATGATTGTATTTGGTATCAGGATATTATTTACTATTTGAGAAACATGAGGTGTCTAGATAGTATGAATGCTAATCAAAAGAGGACATTGAAGTTACAGGCCATCAAGTATGTAATTGTGAAATGTAAGTTGTATAGAAAAAATTTGGCTTGCATACTATTGAAATGTGTAGATGAGAATCAAGCTAATCTATTGTTGAAGGAGATGCATGAGGGAGTTTGTGGTGGACATTATATGGGTAAAACAACTGCTCATAAGATCTTGAGAGAAGGATTTTTGTGGCCCACGATCTTCAAGGATGTAGAACAGTTGATAAGGAGATGTGATGCTTGTCAGAGGTTCTCTGGTAAGCTTAAGTTTTTAGGTAATGTACCATTAAAACTAATAAAAGTTTAGGCTCCTTTCCAGCAGTGGGGAATTGATTTCATAGGGGAGATACCAAACAAGTCAAGTGGAGGACATTCATAGATCTTAGTTGCCACTGATTACTTTACAAAGTGGGTAGAAGCTATACCTACAAGGAATGCAACTAGCAGGGTGGTAATTTATTTCCTGATGAACAATATTGTTACAAGGTTTGGGTGCCCTAAGAGGATAGTGAGTGATAATGCTATGTGCTTCAGGTCTGCCGAATATAAGGACTTTTGCAAAGGTTTGGGAATTCAGATTTCTAATTCCTCACCTTATCATCCACAAGGAAATGGTCATGCAGAATCTACTAATAAGGGCTTGAATAAAATCTTGAAGAGGATTCTAGAGAAGAATAAGAGGGCATGTAATTCAAAGCTACCATTAGCTCTATGGGCTGATAGGGTAACTGTGAAGAGGGCAATTGGTTGTGCACCATTTGACCTAGTGTATGGAATTCATGCTACAATGCCTCAGAATAATTTGTTGGAGATGTACAAGTTTGTGCAGTTGTATGATGATGACATTGATGATGAGATGCAGTTGAGAATTGAGGACCTTGTTAGGTTGTATGAAACTAGAAGAGAATCAGTTGCAAGGAATGCCAAATTGCAGTTACAGGTTAAGAATCTATATGATAAAAAATCTGTTGACAGAAAGTTTGAACTTGGTGATTTGGTGTTAGTTTGGAATGTCAGATTGGAGGATAGGGGGAAGCATGGTAAATTTGATCCCATCTGGTTAGGGCCATATCTGATTCATGAGAAATGGGGCCAAGATTCTTACATCATCAAGGATTCTAATGGTGATATTCAAGAGTTGCCAGTTCATGGACAATTCTTGAAGCAGTACTTCATTTGAAGTACTCTATTTTCCATGAATAGTAGTTAGGGTTGTACATCTTGTAAATTCTTGTATATAGGTTGCTTGCCCCTACCCTATTTTTCCCTGGTCTGTCGAGTTTTCGATCCTATTGCTTGTCTTTCCCTGCTTGTTCCTTGCTCTCTACAATTTTGTCCTATGGGATGGTCTACTTTTACTAGTGATTCTAAGTCATTGCCATGCCTATAGGAGGCATGCATCCCCAACTAGAGCCACTGTTAGGCCTTTTTTCTATCATTGCAGAATCTTGTGAAGTTGGCCTATTCTGTGCAATTGTTTTTGTTTTGCTGTCCTACCATGCCTACAATCTAAGTCTTGACTTGTGATGAAATCCACCTGATTCATGGTGTGCGTGTCTTGCCCTGTGTGTTTCGTGTGTTGCCTTACTTCAGTCGAAACTACATCTCCTAAATCATAATGCCTAGAAAGTTATTCAAGTTTCAAGGTCTACGAGAAGCATTTTTAAAGTTCTGCCTCAGTGTCAAAAACCCACAGTGTTTTTGAAAACCTGTGATGTTTTTGGCTTCCCTGCTATCTTTCAGTCTGTCGATATTTCTGTGTGTTTTCGATCCTTCACCAAAAATTCTGTGTGTTTTCAACCTTGCGCAGTTTCTTGTTTGCCAGTATTTCCTAACTGCGCAAGTGCAATCCATTGGTGGGCCCTAGCTCTTTCCATTGCCTAGTGTGGTTAAAGCTCAGACAAGATCTGTGGATGTCGCTTGTTTGCCTGGTGAGGTTGCATGGTGTTTATCCTTAGCACTTTTGCAATGGCTATCGGATTTGCTTATGTGAGCGTGATGTGGGCCCGGTGTCAGAGGGGAGGTGGGGGGCATGTTCTTATTGGCTGTCGCATGGCCGCATGTCAGACTTTTCTGACATGTGATCATGTGACCGCTTGCCATCTGTCCGCTTGGGTCCCAGTCTTCTACGATGTTCAATTTCTTGGCGGTTAAGTTTCCCTTTAGCGACCTAGCGACCAAAGGTTATCTCCTTGTCACTTGATTCTGGCAGTTAAGTAGCTAACATCTGACAACTTGGTTGGTGGTTAAGTTTGTCTTAGTCACGCGGTCGCATGATGGTGGGCCCAAATTTTCAAAGCTTTTTGTAGGTGGGGTCTCTTCGGTGGTGACTGCACTGGTGGTCATGTGGCAGCTTTTAGTTGGCTGTCGTATGATCACATAGCCCATTCTTTGGCTATGTGATCATGCAACCGGTCGACGCGTGTCCATTTTCTCGCTGGCAGATGTGGTAGTGTGGCGTCTGTAGTGGTGATGTGGTAGATCCTGTGGTTGGTGCATGATCTCATGGGAGGTTTCAAGCCCATGTGATCATGTGCTCGCCATTCATTTTTGGGCTTGTTTACGGATGGGTCAACGGTCCATGGGGCATCTTCCAGGTGAGGTTGCGGTTTGCGGGTGGTCGCATGTTCACATAGCCCATCTCTGGGCTATGCGATCATGTGACAGCGCACCATGTGTCCCTGGGGCCCATTTGTTTTGCTTGGTGGTCCCGTTGGTGGATGTGTCATGGTAGTTTTCAGTTGGTCTGAGCTGGCAGGTTGATGAGGTTTGAATGCGGGCCTGGGCTAGTGTATCTCAGTGGTAACATGATGGCTGGCAAGGTGCATGGTACTGGCTTGTTGCATGTTCACGTGAGCCAGTTTTCTGGCTTGTGAACATGCGACAAACCCTGTGGTGGCAGGTGGCGGCATCCGTAGTTAAGAGAAGGCAGTGGGAAGTGGTGTGTCGCATGTTCGCATAGCCCATTTTCAGGCTATGTGATCATGCGACAACTATTTGGCATCGCTATTGCAGAGTTAGCCCGAGGTGCTTGGGTGGTTAAAAACATGAAGCCCGTGATTGCATGGTGACCGTTTGAATCCAAAATTTGAATTCTTGCAGAGATTTTAGCACCACAAAGTACTAAAATTTATGGAATTCATTGCAGAGTAGACCCTATTTGATGAGAAATGATTAGTTTTCCATTTGCGGTGTGGTTCAGGGTGTGGTTGGATGATTTGCAGAGCTTGTACCATAGTGGTTGTGTGCTCAAGGCTTGTTGTAGGGTGTCCTTTTAAGCCCAGTTTTGGGATCCCCTATACTTGCAGAGAAGATTTTCATGATTAGGGATCAGTTCTGGTGTCTTCTTTCCTAATTTTGATGTGTTTTCCACCCCTGCAATAACTTTTAGACCATTTCCAGTAGGTTGGGTGGTTGAGACCTTAGCCCTGGCTATCTGAAGCTTGTTGCATCTGATCCTGAGGATCCCAAGGTAGCTAGTGGTATAAGTTAGAGAATTTTAGTTTTTGCAAGGGTTCCAAAAATGTTGTTGCTTTTGGTCCTTGGTTTTTTACTATAATATACTGACAGAAGTCTGGTTTTGTGACTTTTCTCATCTTGGTGTCATTCTAATTGTATGTTGATTCTAGATTTGTTAATGAAAACATCATTGAATCCCAATCTTGTATCTTGTGTATGTCTTCTTTCTTGTCTCTGAGCTCATATATGTTAATGTCACAAAGTGTGTTAATGTATGGTAAACAAAGAGTATTTTGAATTCATCTCTGAGTTTTTAACAAAGTTAGGATTAAATCCTTTTAGGTGAATTCAGTGAGTTTTCAGCCAGGTGTAGAATTTGATGTCCTTGTGCTTGATGGAAAGGGGTAATAGGCAAAGCACTTACCCTAGTTTCCTTTGTGTTTGATTTGAGGTATTCAGTTGAGGTATACAGTTAGGTGACTTTGAGCCCTAGGATAAGGCACCGGTCCTTCCGCTTGAGGTATGCATTGTTAACAACCACAAACACAAACATTCATTTGATAAGCCTTTTATTGACTTGTGTTGAGCATTGTGTGCATCATTTTGAGACTCCTTTGAAGAAGTGAGTCAAGGGTACACCCACCTGAGCATTGAAGCTCAAAGAGTAGAAGGATCCTTTGATCCTTGTCAGCTGGCCCTCTTCCTTGTGGACTTTGGAGTGGTGATAGAGTTAGAGTTTCATTTGCATTATCCATCAAAATGTAAATCTACAAGTTGAAGATCAAAGGGAATAATCCACAACCAACACTATCTATCTTATATCTCCCTTATACCATAATACTCTACTAATCCATATTAATCTACTCCATGTTTGAGAGTAATGAAAAAGGTGCTCAAAAAATGAATCATCAAGTACTTACATAGAGAGTACATCTCAGTATGCAATCTAAAGCTTTGCAATTTCTTTCTACCAAAACACTTTTAGTGCGTCAACAATCTGTAGATGGGTGCATAGTGCATAGGTTAGCTTCTCCATCTTTTCCAAATCTTTACATAGACCTTGATCACATGTCACAATCATGGAATGTATCTCCTTGATGTTTTGATTCAACACATCTAAAGAGGGTGCAAGTGTATGTCTCAACTGTGCTTGCCTAGCCCTTATCCTAGCAATTTCTTTCTCTGCCTTCTCAATTTTATCCAATTTTCCTTGGTAGAAATTATTGCACATGTTTATATCTTGGGAGGGATCTTCTACTGATTTTATTACTTCTTCCATCGTAGATATTGCTTCCTAAATCTTCTTGGAAAGGTTTGCAGTCAGTTTGTCTTTGTTCATATAGTCAACAATTATTTTCTTTTATTTTGCTATTATCTCCTTCAGCATAGCTTGGCCAACCTTAAGAGAATTAAGGTCAAGTGAAAAATTTTCTATTAATTAACTTAGCCTTTTCTTGAGATATTTTTCTTCTACAATCTTGGATCCTAATTCCTCAAGACTTGAGAAATTTTCTTTGAATCTTGTCAGGATGCTGTTGACATCATCCATAGAATCAACACTTGTTACTTTCTTGTCCTTTGGCAGTATATTGTTCAATATGTTGAATGATTCAACAAATAGGGGATTTATCATAACTTGTTTCTCTTTTTCTTTCTCCATGGCTAATACACTAATCTTTATTAAATCTTGTTCTCCCCATGAGGCTAAATTGGTTGTATCAGGGGTCAAACTTGACAACAAGGAAACTGATGGCTTAGGGGTAAGGAGTGAACTTTGGCTTACTTCCACAATCTCAGTCTTTACCTTTATTGGAATCTCAACTAAAGGTTCTTCTTTATGTTCATCTTCTTTCTCACTTATAGCTTCATATTCCTTCTCACTTTCTTGTCCAGTCAAGTCTTCAACTTGAACTTCTTCTTTTTGCTTAGGTGTTTCTTCAGTGCATAGAATCTCTACTTCCTCAGTACTCACAAAAGCTTCCTCAAACTTGTATAAATCCTTGTCTATTTTTTCCATTGATATTTCAACATTATCAATCATGATAGTGTCATATTTTGCTTCAGGTATGGGTGTAGACTCTTGTGGACCTATCATAGGCACATTAGGGATCTCAGATACTTTTGCTTACTCAAAGGGAACTTGGGTTGCAAGCATAGATGATAGATACATGTGTCTATCTAGAAATACTTTCTCAAATGCATTTTATGTCTCCTTTGCAGCTAACTAATACTCTTTATTCATTATCTGCAGAGTTCTAGTTTTGGTTCTTAGGTGATGCTTCACCAAATCCATTAATTAAGTTTTCTCTTCCATTGAATAGATAGGAAGGTTGTCATCTAATGTCTTTTCCCATATCTAGAAATATTCTTCTATGGCTTGTCTCTTCAAAGAATCTAGAATGTTCCATACATTATCCAGAATGATTTTTTTAAGTTCCAAGACTCACTTCTTGAACTTAATCATGTGCTTGATAATCATACTCTGGATTTTTTATTTATCAATCTTATGATACTTATCATAAAACTTAGCTATTTGATCAATTTTGCCTTCATCTACTAGTATAGTCTTCAACACTTCAAGATTTGGTATCAATCCTACCTCAGGAGGTTCTTGAGTGTTTCTTCTTTGGCTTCTTATTGAACTTGCAGATGGATGGCTTGTACTAGACTACTTCCTTTTAGGCATTTTACTGGGCTCAGGAGGTGGATTGGACTCTAGATCAATTGTGGTTGTGGGTGTAGAGGTGCTATCATCAGTAC
Organism: Chamaecyparis obtusa; assembly: GCA_027943335.1. Lineage (NCBI taxonomy): Eukaryota > Viridiplantae > Streptophyta > Pinopsida > Cupressales > Cupressaceae > Chamaecyparis > Chamaecyparis obtusa. Next base: position 46,113 of record BSBK01011892.1, on the reverse strand, counting down.
TTTTCTTCTTTTCCTTTCGATCATAAAATTTCTCTATTTTCTCTTCAGAAGAGGGTGAACTCTCAATTTGCATTGCAATCATGGCTTCCCTATCTTTATCAAAGTCTACTTGTGTAACACCATGAATTTTTAGAATGTCTAAAGTTATCTTGGATTATTTTCTTTCTATTGTTGCACTGTATAAGACATAGTCTACTTGTCTTCTCTTCATAAGTACCCCATCTTGATTCATTGGGATCCTTAGGTGCTGATAAGAGGACTTGTGCATAAGCTTCCAAAATGTGTTCCTCCACTTCATAACCAAGTGGATGAATCCACTCAATCCTAGGCTCAACTGCTTCCATGCATGTGATATCTGTCTCCACCATGAAAAATATACTATCCTTATACTTGTCCACTATACTCTCAGGTATCCTATACCTTCTCTACATCTTAATTCTAAATATCTTGATCTCCAATTCCATGTAATCTTTCAAGGTGCTCTCTGATGTTTCCTTGAATGATATTTGTGGTAATGTAGGTAGGCTCTTATCAAGATAAACATTATAGACCTTACCAGCTATATGGAAGTACATGTAAATGATTAGTGACCCAAATCTGAACACTTTTCTTTTGTCATGTTTGATGTCTCTAATGTTTTCTAACAACTGTGTGCGCAAAATCTCACACCGGTTAAACTCTCCATTTTCCTTTACAATTCTAATAGCTGCCATAATTGGTGTTGCAGACACATTGTTTAATTTATTTGTGTGTTGGAACTTGTAACCAAGTATCATATCCATTAGTTTTATGTCCTCCTTAATGGTCTCAATTGTCATCCCGTGCCTACCACTCTGGGAGTTACAAGCTTTATCTACTTGTTTCCTGACATCCTTACTAGTAGGAAGAATGGCATCGGTCTTAGGAAGTTTGGTCATCTCATGAATGAGATTAGTAGTTATCTAAATAGGGAGTTCTCCAATCAAAAATAGGTCATCATGTATTCTGCTAAGAAATATCTTAATCCATTCATATTCATAGAACTCATATGCAGTCGCATACTCTATGATAGGGTTGTTTTCTAAGTGTGCGAACTCATCTATGAATGTCATGTCTAGATTCATCATTGTTTCAATGTGCAACCTAATTTTGTCCAACCTTATATGTTCCTTCTTACAGTATATATATGCACGTATATCTTCTACATGAATCACTCCCATCAGAGTTCTAGAAAATGCTCCTTCTAGGTCATCTAGGATTGACTTAAATGGATATTTCTTGAAAGTATATCTCTTCCTCTCTGCAACAACAAATACAACTGGTGTGGCCATTACTTACTTGATCAACACTTAAATAGGTTTCCAAATGATCTCTAAATCATCACATCTAAACAAAGGTTTTGTAACCAACTTAACTTCTTTTCATTGATGAAAACAATTGTAATTTATCAACACTAACTACTTGATCTCCTATGCTATCCAAGGACTTGATCTCGAATGAAAATGTGTGGATAATGGATCTCTAGTGACTATTAAAACAACTTTCTTCCATTAATGCTTTACGCCATAATACAGAATGTAACAAAGAATTCTAATATTTGTTTATGCTAACAATCAAGTTGTGTGCTCTTGCATACAACATCAATTAGTATCCAAACATCTAAAACCAAATGTGCATACTCTTAGGGTGAGTATGCCATCCATGTAGGGGTATGGAGCTAATCTAGCTCCACCTATGACCATGAGGGTCATTCATCAAGAAGTAGAAGGTGCATCCATTATGAATGCATGCACTACATAGTCATCAACATTATATTTCTTTACGTCCATCCAAATCATGCTCACATCTTCTGTGGCTTTCAAAAAATTGACTTCTCTAGATTCATCCAAAATTGATCCTTGAGACTTATTATGTCTTTCTTGTCCTTGCGCTTGTGATCTACAAAACTTTGAGATGTGTCACGCCTTGTTACAAGAGTGACAAATTACTGGAGGCCTTATATTTCTCAGCACATTGATGTGAGTTACCATACGACATTGTCTAGCTGTGTGACCATTGTAATTGCATATATAACATGTGATGTTCTAAGGACTTCTAACACTTTTTTGAGGTTGATTTCTCTAATTATGTTGAGTTTGAATTCTTTGATTTGATCTATAATTCATAGCTCTATGACTAAATTTATTGCATTCATAACAATAACCATTGAAAGGTCTTACCTTTTTACAATCTCTTGCTATATGTCCATGCTTGTTACAGGCATAACAAGTTTGGTTTACTAGCTTTTGTTCATCCTTAGATGGTTCTGCAATAGATTTAGTGTGATTTTCAATCTTTTTAGCTTCAGTAGATTCTTCTAGTGCTTTCATTCTTTCTCGCATATCATTGATTTGATTTTGTGCTTCATTGAATCCAATACCAGTGATATCTATTTTTAACTTCCACACATACACCTATGACTCTATTAGATTCTTACTTGTGTGCAATTTGTCATTATGATTATTTTCTTCAGTCAATTCAAATTCCATCTTTTTCTTGATGTTTTTTTACTCCAAGATTTTTAGATTAGCTTGCATATGTTCTTCATCTAGCTATTTGTTTTCTTTGACCTGCTCATAATAGGCTTCTTGATTATTGATTAAATTTTCATCCAGGTCTTCAATCTGATCCTTCAAAGACATGTTTTCTTCATTCAACTTTTGACCACTTTTCCCAAATCATTTGTTGAACAATCTTTCAAATATTTTCTTAGTTTCTTGATGAATACTTGAGAACCACTAAACTTCAATTTCAGTTCTTCAATTTCCTTTTTAGATTTTCCAAGATCTTCTAGAGATGCTTTAGGATTCTTCTTTAGATGTTTTACTTCTTCCAAAACCATGATCTCCTCAGGTAGTTAAACTTATCTTGAGAGGACCAAAGCTCTGATTCCAATTGTTAGGAATGGGAACACTGAGGGGGGGGGGGGGGGGGGTGAATTAGTGTTCTTCATTATTAATGTTTTTTTTCTTCTTTGAACTTAACCAAATTACTTATATACTAAAATGAATATAAAATAAAATAAGCATTCAAGCATAAAACATAACACTAGATATGATTATGGGGAAACCTTGGCCAAAGGAAAAACCCCAGAGGGAATGAATACCCACTAATAATTTTACTTTGTACTATGAACCTGTTAATGTTCCTTTTCCTTGTTAGGAGTAGTCTTTACAATGCTTAGTATAATGACCTAGTCAAAGTTTAGACCCTGTTAGGAGTCTTGAAGTAACAAACCCTGTTAGGGGTGGAAGACTCACTTTTAGAGCTCATTTCTCAATAGAGAAGGCTACAACCTCCTGGATATCAGATAAACACTATATCTACAAGGTGATCTACTTCTATGACACTTCTTGTCTGATCAATTCCTTTTGTGTGTTGGTGCTTTAACCTCTTGTAAAGCTCTATATCATTCTTACTTTTCTTAATACATACTTCACATACTTCTCCTCAATTACATCTTCTATTTCAACTTCATGCTCAAATACAAAAGCGCATGTCTTATATATAGGCACAACCAAAACTATTTACGAAGTTGGCCTATAACCTATTATATAAAATTCTTCAAAATGAATTGGCTCAAGCTTATTGACATACAATGATATTAACATGTTTACAACCTATTTAAAATAGGCACATAGCCTTAAAAAAACAAAATAATAATCGCTAATCAAATTCTTTCTGGTCAACTACATGCTATGTTCTGTTATGCCACTCATTGTCTATGTCACTTGAACTCATTGGAACTTCTTGATACTATCAGATCTGACCATGCATTCTTAGAATTAGCATTATTACATACTCAGAAGCTTATCTTCAAGAGAGCATACAAAAACTTGATCATACACATAGACGTTGATGCTTTATTCATCAGGTACTTAACTATCTACTCTGTCTTCCATACTTAGCCAAATTTTGATCTTCTAAGTTATTGCGTTGACCTGAAAACTTCATATGACTTTTTTTTCCATAATGACAACACTAAACTTAGTCATATACACTAGTATATTCAACTTTCCAACATTATCAAAGTGTATGATAATAGGCTCATTGAACTTGATTCCAATATCCTTCAACATTTGTTTCATCCATATTATCTAATTACAATTATTTACTACTGCTATATATTCTCCTTCTGCTATTCTCTATAAGATACAATTCTCTTTCTTGCTTAGCCAAGAAACCAATCTTCCTCCAAGAAAAAATGCTCCACCAATTGTACTCTTTTTGTCATCAATACTACATACCCAATCTGCATCTGTATATGCACATAGGGTAAAATCATTTAATTTGTCACACCACAACCCATAATCAGTTGTACCTTTCAAATATCTGAATTTATTTTTTATTTCTGCATAATGTGATTCTTTAGGATCATCATTAAGTCTTGCAACAATACCAACTACATGTGATATATATGTTCTTGTATGAGTTAAATATTGCAAACCTCCAATCATAGATATATACTTCCTTTTTTCAATTGTAGGAGTTTCATCTGTGCTAAATAACTTATGGCCAATTACCATAGGTGTACTAATAAGCTTACAATTTTCCAAACCAAATTTCTACAATAAGTCTTTCAGATACTTAGTCTAAGATCAGAAAATATCATCACTATTTTGCACAATCTGTAATCCTAGAAAAAAATTCATTTCTTTAATCATGCTCATCTCAAATTTTGTCTTCATTTCATTATAAAATTTATCACTTGCTTCATCTTCACCTCAAAATATTATATCATCAACAAAAATAAATACAATCAATAAACCATTCTCAGTTTCTTTTACATACAAATTACCATCTGCGGTGCCTTTAGTAAATCTCAATTTTACCAAATATTTGTCTAATCTTGCATACCAGGTTCTAGGTGCTTGTTATAGTCCATATATAGATTTTTTCATTTTACATACCCTATCTCCTTCTTGAGTCAAAGGAAAACAATTAGGTTTCTCAATCTAGAATTCTTCTAATTCTCCATTCAGAAATGCTGACTTCACATCCATCTGATACACTTTGAATTCCTATAGGTACAAATATTCTAGAAATATTCTTTCTTCTTCAATTATTCCAATAGGTACAAATGTTTCTTCATAATCAATACCTTCTTTCTATGAGTATCCTTTACATACCAATATTTCTTTATTTCTGACAACATATCCTTGTTCATTCATACCTTTCCTAAAAACCCATTTAGTTCCTAGAACATTTTTGTCCTTAGGTCTCGGGACCAATTTCCAAGTTTTTTTTTCTTCAATATGATCTAATTATTCTTTCATTTCTTGAATCCAATTGTTATCTTTACAAGATTCATCATTAGTCTTAGGTTTAATTAAATAAATCAAACATAGTTCTTCTTGTACCTTATTTCTTGTCATAACTCCCTTTTGTTTGCTCCCAATAATCTGATCAGTAGGATGATTCCTTATAAAATTCTTATTAGGTGTTACTGTTTCAATTCTTGCTTGAACTCTTTGTTATGATCTCCTTTCTTCTCTTGGTTTCTCAACATGAATCTCATTTTGCAAATCATTGTCAGTTTCATAAAACAATTCAATATTTTCTTGATCAACTTTAGGAAAAACTTCTTCATCTAAATCATAATCAAGTATTCTTTCCTGAATTATGAACTTTTCATCCACTTTAACATTTGAACTCTCAACAATAGTTTTAGTTCTTTTATTCTAACATCTATAAACTTTTCTTTTCAATGAATAACCAAGAAACATACCTTTGTCACTTCTTAGGTCAAACTTAACAATGTCATCATCTCTCTTAATAGAACACTTACTTCCAAAAATTTTGAAATACTTTACTGATGGTACATGTCCAAACCATAATTCATAAGGATTTTTTTATGTATCTACTCTAATCTCTACTCTGTTCATTGTATACATTTTTGTATTCACTATTTCTCTCCAGAATGTCTCGCTACATCATTCTCAAAATAGCATAACTCTTGTTGCCTTAGTTACTGATTTGTTTCTTCTTTTAGCAATACCATTTTTCTCAGGTGTTATAGGAAATGAAAGTTGTCTCTTAATGCCATTCACTTCAAAAAAAGTATTAAATTATTTTGAAGTAAACTCTCCACCTCTATCAGATCTTAAATATTTAATCTTCATTCCTGATTCATTCTCAACTTTGTTCTTAAGAAATCTAAACTTATCAAATGCTTATGATTTTTGTTTAAGAAATGCTACCCACATCATTCTAGTAAAATCATCAATAAGAATCATAAAATAAATTTCACCATAGAATCCTCTAGTCCTTGTGGGACCACTCAGATCTGTATGAATAATATCCAATTTCTCTACCATGGTGAACTTTTCATTGGGAAAAGAACTTCTTTTCTTCTTTTCCATAACACATTATTTGCATAACATGTTAGTAAGTTTCACAATTTTTGGCAAATCTCTTACTGCAAATGTGCAACTTACTTTCACAATGTTATCAAAGTTCATGTGACAAAACCTTTTATACCATAACCAATTGTCATCAATTTTAGTAATCAAACATGTCATCTCAGTAGGATTCAACTGAAATACATTAACTCTTCTTCTTGCTCCTATTCCAGTCATCTTACCATCCTTATCCTTAATTACATAAGTCTTCTCAGTAAACCAAACTTGATATCCATTTTCAACTAACTGTTCAACACTTAAAAGATTATGTTTCAATCCATTCACAAGGTAAACATCATCAGTGTTAGTCTTTCCATCAAGAGTAATAGATCCTATTCATTTTATTTTGCAAGGTGCATTGTTTCCAACTCTAACAATTCCTCCATCATAATTGCTAAACTTAATAATTTTTTTCATGTCGCCAATCATATGATCTAAACAACCATTGTCTATGATCCAATTAGTTTTATTTTCAACTTGAGATACTAAATCTTTTTCTTCTCTAACTTCAGTTTCAGAGTTTTCTTCATTTATTGCAACAAATCCTATGTCATCACTTTCACTTAATAATTTCTCAATGCTAGCTTCAAATTCTTCATCATTAGCATAATAAAATTCTTTAGGTCTTCTAGGCTTAAAGTTTTTCTTATATTTCTTCACTCTCGTAGGACACTTAGATACAAAATGACTATATTCTTGACATGTCCAACATTTAAAGGTTTTCTTACCTTTTGGTTCTCTTTTTACAAGCAAGGAAATTCCTTCCTCAATCTTTCTATGTTCTTCAATCTTAGATCTGATGCTACTGGTCTAATCTTCACTGACACTTGCACTTCTTGACAAAGTAGGGAAAATACTAACTGCGCTGAATGTAGTTTCAATTTTGGGAAAATCTCCAGATTGTCTTAAACCTATCTCTCCTACTTCTAATCTTCCAAGAAGAGTTTCTCTGGTGAATTTATCAGTACAAGGTATAACTTTTTCAATCATCTGCGTTGTTTGCTTCAACACAGGGGCCAAAGTTTTAAAGATCTTCCATATGATTTTATCTTTAGTCTTTTTTCCTTCACAATCTTTGATATTTGACCAATATAACTTCTAATAGATTCATCTTCCATCATCTTTTCTTCTTGAAATAAACATATCCTCTTAGCATGTTTGTCACCTTCAATAGTAGATTCAAAAGATAACCAGATTTCATGAGATGCCTTTAGATTTTTTATGTGACAGTATTCATTCTCAAGAAGAGCTAACAAAAGTTCTTCTCTGGCTAGTATGTTGCACATGAATAGGTCTCTTTCTTTCTAAAAGCACTCTTCATTTTTTGCCTCTTCAATGATAGTCTTGTCATTCTTTGTAATCAACCAATATCCTAGTCCTAAACATAGCAGACATGTCTTCATCTTTTCTTTGGACACTTGTCATAGTTAACTCCATCAAACATAAGAATTTCTTTTCTGAAATGACTTTCCATATATCTCCTTAAGATATTAAACCTTTCCTTCAAGGACCTGCCTCTCTAATACGAACTGTTAGAAATTAAAGTTCACCAAGATAACTGAGAGGGGGGGGGTGAATCAGTTATCTGGTAAAAATAACTTTTATTATTCTTATTAAATCTGAAACATGTAATCAACATAAACAATAACCATATAAAGATAAAGATACACAATGAAACTAAATTTGTTAACTAGGGAACCTCTTGATGAGAGAGTAAACCCCGGTGGGGATGGTACCCACAAAAGATGTACTAATACAAAAATTCCTTGTGAGAGGATAGAATCTATAAGGAGTCTTGTGAATTACATTCAGTATATATTAGTCCCTATTAGGAGACTTTGAATCCTTGTGAAAATATTCTAACCTTGTTAGGATTTAAGGAAGGAAGAAGGACCCACTGTCCAAATAGCTTCAGGGGAAAGATCACTGAACACACTATAAAATGATCTCTATATTATATGAACATAATAATAAAAACAATTACTGATCTCAACAAATTGTCTTCTCTCCTCTGTTTATGCCAAAACTACACAAAATGCTTCACCAATTCTTACTACCAGATTTGCTCATTTCACATCAAATACTTCATAATTGACATACACTCTCTCTACTACAAATTAAGGAAAACATTTATTCCTTTATACCATGCACAATATTTCATAATTGAGTCGGTCAATTAAGATTAACCAATTACAAAATAAAAAATATTACATGTTACATAATATTTCCATAACCAAGATAAGTGTAGGGGAATTTGGAGAGATGCAAGAGAGAGGAGAGAGATTCAGGAATGGTGGATGGTTTTAGCATCAGAGGTTTAGCCAGGCCCATTTCTGCAACAAGATGAGGAAGGAGAATACCGTAGTCATGTCACAACCTGCATATGGGAAGAACAACAAGGTGATGGACATTGTCCTCCCAAAGGAAGTTGAAGAGGACGTTTCCTCATGGGAAAATATGGCAGTTATCAGGTGTTTCATCGGTGTGAGATTTGCAAGAGAGAAAATAAGATCTTGGGTACAAGAGGAATGGTGTAGAGATGTAGTTATAAAATTTATACTAAAAGGTTTTTGTATTGTGATCTTCAAAGAGGAAGCAGTCAGGAATAAAATTTTAAATCAACAAAATTGGTCTTTTAGTCATTTCATTTATACTTGCAGCCATGGAAATCTAATTTTGATCCTACTCCATTGAGGGTATATCAAGCTCCTATTTGGATTCGGTTATAACCTATCATTAGAATATTGGGGAGATGCAAGCTTAGAATGTATTGGGAGATTGTTGGGCACCCTGCTTGAGGTAGATGAGATAATTATTAAGAAAGATTCTTATTTATATGCCAGAATCAAAATTGTAGTAGTTCAAGAAGTTCCCTCCTTTATCAACTTGAAAATGGGCAATAGTAATTGGAAGCAGCAGGTTGAAATTGAATCCCCTGTTCTGGGGTTGTCGAAAGGAGGTGTCAAGATTCAGGAGCTAGCAATTGACAAGCCTTTTTGAAATCCTCTGAAAGTATGGGTGCAAAAGAAAAGTGTTCATAAAATGGTAACAAAAACTGTTCCACAAGCTTATATGGAACCTATTCAATCAACTTCACTACATCAGATGGAAAACACTAAGGAAGAAGGGAATTGCTCAGGCTCCCATTAGGAACAAGGTATAGGGGAGCCTATAACTAAGGAAATCAATCCTCTTATTTATCAGGCATGATCAAACTCAAAGGTTGATTATGATAGGGATTCTTTGGAAGATTTTATTCTTGCTGATGAATTGGAGAATGTTGAGCCTAGGTGTGTTAGCCAATCCTCTAATATACTTTTAGGAAAAGCCAAAGGTAGTAGGGGGAGGAGTTGGCCAAGGAGAAGGGCATCATCAGTGTTTTTGATTTCATGAAAAAATCCAAGGGAGCAGGGGCCTCCCTTGGTGAGAAATGAAGATCTAGACCTGGAATATCAGGGGAATACCTACCCCTGACAAAAGATGCTTGGTCAAAAGAAAGTTAATTAGATTAGATAGTGATATTGTATTGTTTCAGGAGACCAAGTTGTGTATAGAGAAAGCTCTTAGTTTTCTCTTTTCATGTAGTAATTGGGAAGGTTACTTCCAAGAAGCAAAATGTGCATCAAGAGGTCTTGGGTTTTTGTGGAATCCAAAAGATATAAAGATGTCAGACTTGGAAAGATGTGATCATTGGTTATGTGGCATAGTGGTCAATATTAAACACAAGGTCTCCTTTCCTTTAATCAATGTCTATGGTCCGATCAAAATAGTAGACAAATTACAATTATGGAGAGATATTTGCACTAAGATTGCTTCTCTCAAAAGTGACAAGATCATGATTGAAAGAGATTTCAATGCCATCTTAGATCTGGATGATAAATTAGGTGGCCTAAGAATGTCTAATCAAGTTATGGAGGACTTTAGGGATTTTGTGCTCGGGTGAACCATCTATTAGATGTGCTCCCTAATAGATTCATGTGGACTAATAGGCTGGCTAATTTTGCTAGAATTTTTGAAAGAATAGAAAGATTTTTGGTTGGACCATTTTGGGTAGACTCAGATTTCAATCTGGATGCAACTATCCTTCCTATATCCCTTTCAGACCACTTTCTAGTTTAGCTAAGTTTTAATGTTGTCAAGCCAAGGTATAAGGGGAGTTTCAAATTTTAGAATATGTGGTCAAGAGATCGGGACTTTTTATCTAAGGTTGAGGGATGGTGGAAAGAGAGTGATATATTCAGCGGAACTCCGAGATTTGTGTTTATAAAGAGACTCAAACTAGTTAAAGAGAAAATTAAAGAATGGAACTAGACTTCTTTTAAAAAAAAATTCTCAGAAAAATCTAGGGTGGAAGGAGAATTGGAAGCCCTGAATATCTTAGTAATATCTGTAGGGATGTCTAATGAGGATTTCGAGAAAGAAAAATATCTCAAGAGTGAACTTTCTGAAATATTGCTTAGAGAAGAAATTTATTGGAAGGACAAGTCCATGGAATATTGGATTAATGACGAGGATTTCAACACCAAATATTTTCATGCTTCGGTCAAGGCCAAAAGATCCTCAAATAGAATTTATGGAATTTAGGATTCTCAGGGCCGGTGGAAGGACAAACCCAAAGAGGTTGAGGAGATGGCAATTATGCAATTCAAATCCCTATTAGTGGCTTCTTTATATTCCTAGCCCCAGCCAGCATTAGTATTATTTGAAGTTATCAAACATGAGGTATCTGATGTAGATAACTTCAAATTGATGCATCTGTTTACATTGCAAGAAGTTAAAAAAGCAACCTTTGATAATCCTCCATTCAAAGCATCATGTCCAAATGGATTTCCATTAGATTTTTTTCAAAAATGTTGGATTTTTATGGGTGCTGACATACACAAGGTGGTGGAATCTTTTAGGTTGAAAGGACAATTTGTCAATGAAATAAATAACACTGTCATTTTTTTTATCCCCAAAAAACAAGATTGCTTGTCTATGGATATTTTTGACCCATTTCTCTATGCAATTCTCTATATAAAATATTGTCTAAGGCCATGGTTAACAGATTAAAACCTCTTCTTGATAGGATCATTTCAGCTAAACAACATGGATTTGTTCTTGCTAGGGAAATAGTGGACAACATCCTCTTGGTAGGTGAGTCTATTCATAGTTTACATTCAGAGAAGAAGAAAGGTATGATTGTTAAATTCGATGTTAGCAAAGCATGCGATAGAGTCTGATGGCATTTTCTCTCAACAATTCTTTCTCATTTTAGTTTTCATGATAATTGGATCAACTGCATCATGTTTTATATTTCTTTCGTTCATTATTCCATTTTTGTGAATGGTTTGGTGTGTGGCTATTTTCAAGCTACTAATGGGTTAAGACAAGGTGATCCTCTATCCCCATTTTTATTCATGTTGATGATAGAAGTTCTTGGTAGATTCATTAAACTTCAGACAAGCTTGAAGCGTTGGCATGGAATTTCTATTCATACTAGCCTAGAACCAATATCACATTCTCAATTTGCTAATGATGCCATTTTATTTGGGGAAGCTTCTATTAACGAGGTTAATATTATCAAAGAAGTGTTGGTCATCTATGAGATGGATTCGGGTTAGTGTATGAATAAGAATAAAGAAAGGGTGTATTTTATCAATGCTAGTAGGAGGCAGCGAACCATAATCTCTTCCATTTTGGGATTTGAACAAGGTGAATTTCCAATTATTTATCTAGGAATTTCTTTATATGTGGGGCATATGAATAGTAATATTTGGGAGTAAATCTTAAATAAGTGTGGCATGAAATCTAATTCATGGAAGAATACATGGTTATTCCAAGTAGGTCAAATTCTCATGATTAAATCAGTCCTATTAGCCATACCAGTTTATTATTTAGCAGTCTACAGGGCTTCCAACAGAACAACCTTAGCACTTGATGGTCTCTTTAAGAAATTTCTTTGGGAAGGATCGAAAGAGGACAAGAAGATTCCACTTATCAAATAGGAAATGACATGTCTGAATAATGAAGAAGGTGGTGTAGGGCTTTGTAAAATGAATTTACAGAATTTGGCACTAGGACCAAAACTGGCTTGGAAAATGTACAAACACCTACAGAAACCATGGTGCCAAATCATGGTAGCTAAATATTTAGATTCCTAGGCCCCAGAGAGGATTTTGATGGTGGCAAATGCTTCTATTGGCTCTCCATTCTGGAAATTTATTTGGGAAAGTAGAAGGATTCTCATTGATCACCTTTCGTGGAAGATTGGAAATGGTCAGAGTGCTAGATTTTGGAGAGATTCTTGGAACATGGAACTGCCCCTTGAAAGATTTTTCTCTGACAAAGACTAGGTTAATTAGATGGAAGCTTCAAAAGGTCTGTAGGTTGTAGATTACATGTTTTTTTCTTCCCCATCTATAGCAAGAGCTAGCCAGAGAACCATAGGTTTAGCATATTCAACCAATAGCATACTTTTGCAGGAATTGTTAGCACTCAGAATAGTGATTCACTCAGCTTGAGAGGACACATTGGTATGGAGTGCTTCAAAATCAGGGGATTACAAGATAAATCTAGGGTATGAATTTCTTAGACACAGACAAAATAGTGAATCTTGGCCCTCAAAATTATGTTGGGGCATATGGCCATTACCAAAGGCAGGGGCCTTTCTTTGGATCGCGTTGCATGGCAAGACCTTGATAGGAAGTAAATTAAAATTGTTTGGGATATTAGGGCCCAATTGGTGCATAATATGTAAATAGGGTGAAGAGACATCGAATCATCTGTTAAATTGGTGCCCATATGCAAAGGACTTTTGGGATTGGCTGTTGGATAGGCTTCATTGGTATACAACAAGGAGTGGCACATTAAAAGAGTTCCTCTCAGCATGGCCAATTGACAAATCAAAATCAAAATTGGGTTCATTATGGATAGTGTGTGCTTCATTGTTGGTTTGGCATGTTTGGAAAGGATGCAATCGAAGGATCTTTAGGGAGGAAGGTTTGGAAGTAAGTGATCTTAAATTTAGGATCAGAACAACTATTGAGGAAGTTACCAATGCCAGATCAACGGGACTGAAATTTAGATACCAATCAAAATGGGACATTGAGACAGAGACATTATGGACATTTAAACCACAAGTAGACCATTTGCTAAAGGCTAAGCAGAAATTCAGGACCCACACCTATTGGCAGGCTCTTTCGATTGGATGGGAAAAGCTAAATTTTGATGAAGCTAGCAGAGGCAACCCAGGCAGGAGTGGTTCGGGGGTCATCATCAGGAATTACAAAGGTGAATTATTGTAGGGCATAGCAAGAAATATGGGTGTAACCACTAATAACATGGAAAAGATCATAGATTTGGAGGTAGTGATAGTGTGGTGTGCAAATACCGACATTAGGAAGCTAATCATAGAGGGGGACTCACAGATCATCTTAAACGGAGTTCTAAAAAATGTCTTTAACAACTGGAGACAAGCATGCTGGTTACCAAGGATAGAGGAGGCTCTAAAAAAGTTTGAGGATTTCTAAGTACAACATGTTTTTCATGAAGGGAATAAGGTAGAAAATCACATGGCTAACTTGGGAATTGATTCGAAGATTGATATTGATTCCAGCTAGGATGACCAGATCCTAAAGGGACTGCAGAATATTATTCTGGTAGACATTGGAGCTCTTCAAAAGGAAGGGATTAGATAAGGATGGGGGCTTTGATGACACTAATCAGGGAGATGGAAAATTTAGCAGAGAGATAGAAGAGTTGCATTAGTCATAGGGGGAATTTAATTAATTTTAGTCCTAGCAGAGTCAATTGAGTAGACAATAATGTCATGTTTTAGTCCTGTCAAAGAATAGAGTGACATGGTGATATTATAATTATTCATAGCCCTAACAGAGTCCTATGTATCTAGATGTTCAATACACAGTGATATTCAGTTCAGAAATATTTCAGAGGAGGGACAATTTTGGGCTATTAAATGAAGATGGAATTTATAACAGAGGTAGAGTAACATGGTGAGTAATCTTGGCATCAATTTCTTTTTTAGGAAAGAGGAGGAGACAATGAAATTGCTAGAAGAACAAATTCCATGCTTATTCAGTAAGGCCAATAAGAGAGATCAAGAATGTATGACGATCATTTTGGGGGTGAACTATTGGGCAGGAGGACATGTTCATGATGGGGTAATGGTAGCAGACCTATTTCAGCCCATTGTTCAGGTTCTTGGAAACTCCTTGAGCACAATGGCCATGTTACAAAGGATGGTTGCAGATGAGGTATATCTGGAGGTAATATCAACATTGGATTTTATTGATCCTAAGTTGCATGATGGATGTGCCTTGGGACATTTCTATCTTGAGGAAAAAGGGAAGAAAACTCTCATGAAGAAGGCTTGGGCATTCTATCATATTGGCATAGTGAAGGAATATGATTTTTCTAAATTTGAGGTTTTTATTCAAGCTAACAAGAATCTCTTCATGAAAGAGGTAGTGGAAAGGTTGAAGGCCATAGCTAATGGGATAATGTATCTTTATCATTGATCTATTCTATTTTGGGTCATTTGTATTAAGAGATGATGCTCCATCTCCCTATGTAAGGTTTTTTTAATAGTAATAGAAAGGGTACTCCCCCCTAGGCAGACCTTGCTTACAATATTTTTTCTTCCATAACCACATAAAACTGTCAGATCGCAAACTTAATAAATCTTCACATGTGTGACCTCTGAATATACTGACTTATCCATGTCATGTTTGAAATGTATTCAACCTCTATATAACTTCACATGTCGAGATTCTATCCTAGTTAGGAGATATAATCTAATTATTACAAGTCATTTCATAGGAACACTAACAAAGTATAGTTTCCACTAGATTACTCATAGCTAACATAAATAATTAAATTTCTATACACGCTCTTAACTGTGATATAAGAACATCATAAGGAACTTGTCTTCAACTCCACATAACTTAATATGAAATATTCTATGTGTGCTAATTCAAACATTGTCTGCTTCTCTGCTAATCTCCACTATAATCAGCATGTTGACATCAATGACAAACATAGTCATGAATGCAACATGCAACTGCTACAAAACTACTAGAATACTCCCCCATAGCACATATTCAACATTCATGCTTAACACCTACTACTTTATATTTTCTCTAATTATGACACATGCTTATAACTTAATAATTAATACTTACAAAGGATCTTTAGCATTCTTACTAATGTTGAATTCGTGAAACTAGAAATGTTATTGGCCATCTTAAATTTTGGTTGTAAAATATTAATGGTTCTCTGTTTCAAAAGGTTTAGATGCAAGGAACAATAAATTTTTTGCTGGCTTACTTAAACGGAATTCCAACTTATAAACCTCTCATGTATTTTCTTTGTGACTTGCCAAAAATGACACTTCAACAAATAGGTTTGACAAAAAATTTAACTCATATCTAGTACCACTATGACATACCAATAGATAGTTTATACCTGAAAAAATGTCTACTAATAGAAATTTCACCATGTTTATATGTACCTTAGGTTCCAACTTCAAAAATAAACAACATTCAGGTTACTAACTACACATAATATCATTAAAAAAATTGTGCCTGACTTAATAATTAAGCCTACATTTAGACTAGTTAGAAGATTTATAATTGTAATTATATACAACACCAAGAAAATTTAATAGAGCCAGTTATACCCAGGTTCTTCCAATGAATGGAATGCATGCTTCAATGCAAGAACATTCTTTGAAATTCACAACAAATGAATTATGAAAGATTTCCCTTTTACTAGAAACTACGAAATTGCCCATGACACAAAAGGAAATTAAAAGAAGCTTTTCCTATTTAGTATCTATTAGTGGCATATGATCCAAATAATTCTTTTCTAAATCCCAATTACAATAATATGAAAAAGTAATTAAAATGTAGATACTATACGTTCTAGAACAATTTTGTTTTATATCTATATTGAAAAGTGAATTCCACTACCAATTTAGTCATTGAGATTACTTTTTCAAACTTGCATGTCGATCGATGACCTACTTGCTTTGTCATACACAAAACTAGAATAATACCCATTTCTTTTACATTGTCTCAACTCCTTTACCAAACCATCCACTCTATCAAACTCAACCTACAAAAATACATGAAACATTTATTTCCTTTTAACAAATTTCAAGGAGTAGCAACCTAATTTATGATACCATAGTTACATAAAACTATATTTAAATATGAAGTGATAAGTATCTATCACACCAATCATAATAGTGAAAGGCATACGCCATACCCCCTTTTTTGAAAAGTAAACACTCATAAGAATAATATGCTATATTATAAATATATTAACCTTGGTTGTAGTAGTTGAATAAAAAAATACACAATTCCAATTTAATACATACCTAATAAAGTAGACTGGTTTGTACACTCTTTTCTTAAGTATACATATGGAATCAACAAACAAATAACTACAAGAGAGGATATTTAAAAATTTAATAAATGATGTTAAACATAATTGACCTTGAGAATGTACTTAGTAAGAAAGAGATACATATCTGTATACCCCTACGACACATTTCATCTATGGCAGATACATTCAAGTATGAATTCATCTATCTAGACATCTATAAACTTCTCAAGGATACAATCAAATACATTTAAGAGACAACTAAATAGAAAACCTATTGTTACACTTTCATTTTCCCTACAGGCTATCAAACATCATGGGCCCCATAGAGAATCAATCAAAATCTTATGAATATCAAAATCAAACACTACTCATTTCATCTAATGAGTAATAGTTGAGGAGATAGTGCCTTGTAGAGAGTGCAATATTATCAGAAACATGGTCAAAGTTCTTGAAAAATTATAGGTTTTTAGAAGCCTAACATATGTATAAACTCCCCTTTTCTTTGTACAAGTGATACATGAAATGTACTAATATAAAACCAAAGAGCATACCTGCTGGGTTGACAAAATCAGAAGATAAAATGCGCTATGAAAAAGATATCAAATGTGAATGGCATATCCTGACAACTATATCAGAGTGTAGATGGCCCAAGAAAGAAGAAAATAGGAACAAGTTTTACTCATCAATGAAAGCCATATAAAGTTTTATTATAGAAAAGCTCTGCACAAAATTTCAGAGCTGACATGTATTGAATGACTAATCCATCATCATATTTTCTACTTGTTAGAAATAGGAAATACTGAGAGGGGGGGTGAATCAGTATTTCACAAACTTTTTCTTTTGCCCACTTATGGATATAACAGATTACTTTAGTGCATACAAAGATTATCAAGCTGATTAACAAACATAGCAGTAAATAGAAAGAACTCATAACACATGATATGTTCTCGAGGAAACCCTGGCCAAGGGAAAACCCCAGTGGGGATGGTACCCACAAAGATGACTAATCAAAATTATCTTGTTAGGGATATTGGACCCTGTTAGGAGTCAATTTACAATATATAGTAAATCTATCCTGGTTAAAGGACTTTAGGCCTTGTTAGAAGCCTTAACCCTGTTAGGAGTTAGATTACAAAACCCGATCACCAGCTGAGCTCACTACCCAAAGAGGTAATACAAAATGTTTCTGACTATAATATGGTACTACTTACAACTTCACATCAATAGCCTTTGCTGCTATCACAATATACAACTTATCACAAGTTATATTTTCTTTCTTTTTTTACACATCACATATATCTTCATTACATTTCAAGTATGCCTAATATATGAGTTATTAGAGCTAATAAATTTACATGGTTGGCTTCCAAAATATTTATCCAAGAGTAAACATCTAGGATGTCATCCCTTCATAATGTTAAGTCATTATTTTGACAAGAAAAAATAATCCCTTAACTCTTTCGCTAATACTGTCTCCAAAACTATTCTATCTGCAAAAACTATCTTCGGTAAACTTTGAATAACTTTATCCGTACTACTCCAAACTTTATGAGCACTAAGATGGGGTATCCTCATACTCTATAGAAGCTTTAGTTAACTACGCAAACAAAAATATTTCTCTAGTGGACGTCGCCAACTAAATCTTCATCGGGTGCTCTGTCAGGATCATTGTATCCATACTTAGACAATTTCTTCCTTCAACTTGCCATACTTGCATTCCAGATTCTGTGTTCTTAATAGAGATCATATGTTTCCATAATGAAAACATCTATGAATCCACATTAGCCAAATTGCCAACAATGTCCCCCTTTGTCATTGGTGGCAACATATGGGAAAATTAGCTAAATGTGCAAACAAAACTTCAAAGTATTTACACAAAGTTATACAACACATATACAATATTGTACTCCATATAATAGCTCCCCCTATGAGTATCCTTCCTCATAATATATTCAATTTTCTGCTATCTCTCCCCCTTTGACAACAATGACAAAGATAGGGTGTACAAAAATTTTAAAAAAACTTTATACCTTGTTATCAGCTATTGCAAAGCCGGTAGGCTTGCAACATAGTCACCAAACTCTGACTTCCATGATTCAAAATCTTTCTCCCATACCTTCCTGATGGATTCAGCAACATTGAGTAGAGTACTCAATCCGTATGCTGTTGTTTGACAAGCTTGCAGGGAATTGAAGCTAAACTTCTGAAAAGATGTCTTTGCTGAAAGACACTGCTCAATTTGATCTTCAACAATTGAGGTCTTGATTGAGATGTTCTCTCTCAAGATGTTAATCTTGAGCATCTTTCTATTCTTCTCCTCTGCTAACATTCTGATTTCATCATTTAACATTCTTATGTTCTTAACTATAGAACTTATCTTTACATTTGTGCTTGACAAGGTGTTTGTTTCAGCTGTAATTGCATCTATCTTCTCTCTGATCTTCTTATCTTCTTCAACTCTTAGGATTTCTAATTTTGTGCACTGTGTATAAAAACTCTTTCCAGTCTCAAAATGTTTCCTCAAATTCTTTATGCATATATCCAAACTACCAATATCATTTCGAATATTTACACTTATATTTTGTTGCATTTCTGCTTCAAAGTCTTCCTAAACTTTTATTCTAGCAATATCCTTTAAGTTAGAAAATTCAGAGTCAAAAGAGTTTATTACTGTTTGAGCTTTCTCAAGTGGATCTGATTCAGATACCTTAGTGCTGATCACACTCTCAAGTTTCTCTGTCAAAACTCTAACTTTTCCTTCAAGGTCCTTCACCTTCTTATTCTTTCCAATAATTTTGTTAAGAGATGTGATGAACTCAAGCTGATCATCATCTTCAACTTCTTTTCCAAGGTCTTCAAAAATTGAACCAATTTGTCTCTTCTTACTGTTAGGTGCACTAGGGGTAGTGACCTCTGTAGCTTAAATAACTACCTTAGAATATTATATAAAGTGAAAAATTCTCATTTTGGTTCCCATTGTTCAATTTCATGCCTAAGTGATTTTTCTCTCTTTGTTTTTGTCTCAAAACTTGAGTCTTTATGGCACAAGTGTTGGAAACCATAACTTTTGAAAGGTGTACCCACTTGACTATTATAGTTCCACTTTTCAAAAATATCTAAAAGAAGTCTATAATCTAGCATAGTTGAGTACCCTCCCCAATGATTTTTGACAGACTTTAAATAGTCTAAGGCCTTCAAATTTGAGTTTAATTTTTTTTGTACCACCCCATCAAAACTAAAAAAATTCATCTTGAAAACCAAACTTGATCTTGCTATGAACCTTTATTGTCATGCTTATATATAAAAAAATGAACCTCTAAGGAATTAATTGGAATGGCTCTTGATTAAATAAAAAACTTACTAAAAAGAGTAAATTTTCTAAAAAAAAGTGACCCTAAATAGATTAGCCCTTATTGGAAAACTAGACAATTTTTTTGGGTGATGCAAGATTACTATCACACCATCAATGGTCCTACATCATCAATGGCTTTAATGGAATTGATGCATGAGCATCCTAGGTGTAAGAGCAATCTTGCATCACCCAAAAATATTTCTGGTTTCTTTTCAATAAGGGCTATCTTGTGTAGAGCTGCTATTTATGGAAAATTGCTATTTTTAATAAGTTGGTCATACGATCTCGGAATGTTCTAATTTTACATGTGGACGTTCATCTCAGTCATATCAGCCTACCAGTAAAGTTTCATGGCTAGATCAAGCCTAGTTTTGAAGATAGTGAAGATTTTCGGTATTGGCAGTAGGGTATAGAAAATTTGAACTTAGTTTTGAAGGCTTTAGAGGCTCCGAATGAGGTCAAAAATTTGGGTGAGCATCACTTGCACAAGTCTAGCTTGTAGAGAACTTCGTGGCCTTTTCGAAATGGGGTTATAATAGTCCATTGGGTCAATTGGTGATGACTTATGGTCTCCGGAAGTTGGGTCATCTGAAATGGTGGAAAATAATTTTTGTTCTAGTTTCAAAAGTTATTTTGAGCTGACTTTGATGTAATAAATTGAAAAATAAAATAATTCTAAGTTTGGTCGGCCCTAAGGGCTAAATTTCTAGAACCTTCTTGGGTGGTGGAATATGCCTATATAAAGAAGACCCGTAGTGTTGTCTGGGGTAGTTCTGGGTATTAGATCTAAGTATTGATTCAAAGTTTTGTCCTACAGAATATTGTAAGGGAATGCCCATGTGGCTTTGCATATTGTAATTCTGAAAGTTTGTAATTCCACATTTGTGGAGATAATAAGAAGCCAATTTTATGTTCTTGCATATTGTTGTTGTTTCTCTATTTCCATTATGTGTTTGTGGTATTAAGGGGAGCACCCTTCATTAAGTGGTATTAGAGTAGGAGTTCTTGAGTGTGTAAACAAATCACCGATTGTGAGGCAATTTGAACTAGGACCGTGAGTTAGGGTTTCTGTGTAACCATATCATTGAATGTGAGGTAGTTTACACTAGGGCCATGGTTAGGGTTTCATCACACATCACAAAAATGCCTCCATGAAGGGAATGTGGTGGAAAATTTGGTGTTGTAACACCTAAGGTTAGAGCGCTCCAGAGACAAGTGAGAGTATTAAAAGAGGAGATTCGTAGAGGAATGAATCTTAATGTCAGAGATGAAAGGAAGGATGAAGCTAAAGAAGAAGATCAAGAAGGAGAAGTTGAAGTTGTGAACCAGGAGGAAGAAAGACTTTTTTAGGCCATTTCCAAGATCAGAAAAAGACCTAAGATTGAGGTTCCTGCATTTTTAGGAAATCTTAACCTAGAGGAGTTGATCGACTGGATCAATGAATGTGAAGAATATTTTGAGTATGAAGATATTGAGGATCTTGATAGGCTCAAATTCACGAAGGCCAGACTGAAAGGTCATGCAAAGATTTGGTGGCAAGAGATTCAATTGGAGCGAAATAGAAGACGGAAAGATAAAATCACAAGATGGGATCGAATGGTGGATAAGTTGAAGCGGTAGCTCATTCCTGTTGATTACGAGCTTGACCTACTAAAGAAGATGCAAAGTTTGAATCAAGCAGGAAGATCTATTCAGGAGTATATAGAGGAGTTTTATCGAATCCTCATCAAAACAGGCCATGTAGAAGCTGACAAGGAGAGAGTTGCCTGTTACCTTAATGGGTTAAGGCCAAGCATTTAGGAGGAGCTGAATCTAGTTTGAATGAATAGTATTGAAGAGGCATACCAATTTTCCCTAAAAATAGAGGAAAAGATGAACAAGAAGTTTGAGAGTAGACAAAATGGAAGAGGTCGCGGTGGACAATTTGGTGGATAGTCATATGGAGGCTGAAATGAAGATCTAAAAAAGAAGGATGAGGCCAGTAGCAGTCAAAATTAGAGAGGAAATAATTCCAATCATTTCCAAGATCAGAACAATAGAGATTAGAGAGGAAGAGGAAGAGGACAAGGTTCAGGAAGAGGAGGCTTCTATGGAACATGTTTTCACTATGGAGAAGAAGGTCATAGGGCATTTGAATGTCCTCAATGCCAAGGAAGGATAGATAGGAGGAATAACATCTAGGCCAGAGTTGCACATGTAGATGAAGATGCCAGATCAATAAATTTTGTAGATGCTGAAAGAAGAGAAACATTGATTAATAGAGTCCTGTTAAGTTGTGAGAATGAACTTGAACAAAGGAGGAGCCTATTTTGTACTAGATGCAAGTGTGAGGGTAAATGCTATGATGTGATTATTGATAGTGGAAGCACTGACAATTTGGTGTCAGAAGAGATGGTGACAAAGTTGAAGCTCAAGAGACAGAAATACCCACATCCATATCAGATTACCTGGGTGTGGGATGAACACAAGGTCATGGTCAGTGAACAGTTCCTAGTAAATTTCAAGATTGATGAGTACAAAGATGAGGTACTATGTGATATCATATCTATGGATGCATGTCATATGTTGTTGGGTAGACCGTGGCAATTTGACAGATGTGTTGTACACAATGGTCATGTGAATACCTATTCCCTGACAAAGGATGGAGTGTGACATAAGCTAAAGCCATTGACGGAGACCGAAGAAAAGGTATGTGGTAATGCAAGAATAACATTTGTTGATGGAAGAAAATTCTTAGATGGTATGAGTTATGAGCATGTGTGTTTCACTTTAATTCCAAAAGATGGTAAAGAGAAAATAGAGGATGTACCTATAAAGGTTGCAGATTTGTTGAATGAGTTTCAGGATATTGTATTTGATAATGTACCTGATAGATTACCATTGGTAAGGAAGATCAGTCATCAAATAGATTTGATTCTAGGAGCCATTTTTCCAAACAAGGAAGCACACAGAATGACACCAGCAGAAAGTGAAGAGTTGAATAGACAAGTACATGAGTTGTTACAAAAGGTATTGATTCGGGAGAGCCTGAGTCCATGTGCTATACCAGTAGTATTAGCACCAAAGAAAAATGGATAATGGAGGATGTGTATAGATTCCAGAGCGATAAACAAGATCACAAACAAGTATAGGTTTCTATTGCCATGGATGGATGATATTATGGATTGTTTGAGTGGAGCTATGTATTTCTCAAAGATAGATCTGAAGAGTGGATATCACCAGATTTGAATCAGAGAAGGAGATGAATGGAAGACTACCTTGAAGACAAAGGAAGGACTATATGAGTGGTTAGTCATTCCTTTTGGGCTAACCAATGCACCGAGCACTTTGATGCAGCTCATGAACGAGCTTATGAAAGAATTTTTGGGTAAGTTTGTCATTATGTACCTAGATGATATTTTGATCTTTAGTAAGACATTGGAAGAGCATATGATGCATATTTGTATGGTGTTTGATTAGTTAAAAGATGAGAAATTGTTGATTAATTTGAAGAAGTGTAGTTTTGTGAAGAACGAGTTAGTGTATTTGGGATTTGTAGTTTCAGTATAAGATATAAAAAAGGACCCAAAGAAAGTACAAGCTATCCTTGAATGGCCTACTCCAAGGAGTGCCTCTGAGGTAAGATCTTTTCATGGTCTAGCTAGTTTTTACAGAAAGTTTATCAAAAATTTCAGCAGTATTTGTGGTCCTTTGACTGAAATAATTAGAGGGGATAGAAAAGATTTTAAGTGGACTAATGGGGCAGAAAAGAGTTTTCAATTATTGAAACAAAAAGTTATACAACAACCTATTTTAGCACTTCCAAATTTTAATAAGGTGTTTCATGTAGACTGTGATGCTAGTGGTACTGCAATAGGAGCTGTTATGAGCCAAGAAGGTAAACCTATTGCTTATTTCAGTGAGAAGTTAAATGATGCCAAGAGAAAGTATTCTGTTTATGATCAAGAATTTTATGCTATAGTTCAGGCATTGAAGAAGTGGAGACACTATCTACTTCCTAAGGATTTTGTTTTGTATATTGATCATCAAGCTTTGTAATATTTGAATAGTCAAGAAAATTTGAATCAAAGGCATTTGAAATGGGTTGAGTTTTTGCAGAGTTATATATTTGTTTTGAAACATAAGATTGGAAAGTCTAACAAGGTTGTAGATGCTCTTAGCAGAAGGCAACTATTACTGACAGACATGCAGATTGAGGTGGTTGGGTACAAGGAACTCAAGAATTTTTATCCAGAGGATCTTGATTTTGGTGAAGCTTGGAAAGCTTGTAAAGAACTTGTTACTCTAGACAAAATGAAGTGGTTGGATTTTATCATCCAGGATGATATGCTATTCAGAGGGAGTTAGTTGTGCATTCCATGAAGTTCTATGAGGGAGAATCTCATCAAGGAGAAGCATAGCGGAGGATTGGCTGGACATTTTGGTCGCGATAAAACCCTTGCTTTGGTTAGTAAGAATTATTATTGGCCATAGTTATAGCAAGATGTCAAGAAGTTTGTACAGAGTTGCATAGTATGAAAGATGATGAAAGGAGTGAAGAAGAATATAGGGTTGTATTAGCTGTTACCTGTACCAGAGAAGCCTTGGGAGGATATTAGTATGGATTTTGTTCTTGGTTTACCAAGGACATAATGGGGACATGATTCAATTTTTGTGGTAGTTGAAAGATTTTCGAAGATGGCACATTTTATTCCTTGCAAGAAGACTAATGATGTTGTTCATGTAGCAGAATTATTTTTTAGAGAAGTAGTGAGACTACATGGTTTGCAAAAGAGTATAGTTTCAGATAGCGACACCGAGTTTGTTGGATATTTCTAGCGTACATTGTGGAAGAAGTTGAAAATAGATTTGAAGTTCAGTTCATCACATCATCCACAGACTGATGGACAGATAGAGGTGGTGAATAGGAGTTTGAGAAATTTGCTAAGATGTTTGATTGGAGATAAGCCAATAGGATGGGATTTGATTTTACCATAGGTATAATTTGCATACAATAATTCTATCAACAGGAGCACTGGTAAATCACCATTCCATATTCTATATGGAAATAGTCCCAAAAATGCATCTGAGTTGAGAAAGATAGATAAAAGAGAAATAAGTAGTGCTGAAGCTGAGGATTTTGCAGAACACTTGAAGAACATCCATGAGGAGGTGAGGAAGCATATTACGAGGATGAATGTGAAGTATAAGGCTAAGGCATATGTGAAAAGGATGCATAAGGAATTTTAGGTTGGAGATGAAGTCATGGTTCATTTGCGGAAGGAGCGATTTCTAGTTGGTACATATAACAAATTAAAAATGAAGAAGTTTGAGCCATGTAGGATACTGAAGAAGCATGATTCAGGAAATGCATATGAAGTAGAACTACCTACTGAGCTGAATATTTCATCAGTGTTTAACATTTTAGATCTGATAGAGTATCATGAGGGAGGTGTTGAAGATGAGGTTACAACAACATAGTGGGGTATTCTAGCAACCAGTTCAGATAAAAAGGAGATTCAAGACATACTGGATAGTCATGTTGGCAGAAGCACAAGGAACAAGACATATGAAGAATATCTGGTCAAGTTGAAAGGATGACCTATTGAAGATTCATCATGGCTGACAAAGGAGGAGGTTAACCATCTTAGTTTTCCTCTGCACAACTAAGTTGTGATGGGGTCACTTCTCAAATTACCCCAAGTGTTTGATGCAGGAGCATCCTGGGTGTAAGAGAAATCTTGCATCACCCAAAAATATTTCTAGTTTCTTTTCAATAAGGGCTATCTTGTGTAGAGCTGTTATTTATGGAAACTTTCTATTTTTAGTAAGTTGGTCATAGGATCTTGGAATGTTTTGATTTTACATGTGGAGGTTCATCTCAGTCATATTAGCTAGCCAGTAAAGTTTCATGGCTAGATTAGGTCTATTTTTTAAGATATTGAGGATTTTCAGTATTGGCAACAGTGTACTCAAACTTTAAACTTAGTTTTGAAGGCTTTAGAGGCCCCATATGAGGTCAAAAAGTTTGGTGACAGGAACTTGTGCGATTCAAGCTTATAGAGCACTTCATGGCCTTTCCAAAATGGGGTTGTAATAGTCCATCGGGTTAACTGGTGATGACTTATGGTCTCCAGAAGTCGGGTCACTTGAAATGGTAGAAAATAATTTTTCTTCAAAATTTTTGTTCAGGTTTCAAAAGTTATTTTGAGCCAACTTTGATGTAATAAATTGAAAAATAAAATAATTCTAAGTTTGGTCGGCCCTAAGGGCTAAATTTCTAGAACCTTCTCAGGTGGTGGAAAATGCCTATATAAAGAAGACCTGTAGTGTTGTGTGGGGCAGTTCTAGGTAGTAGATCTGAGTATTGATTCGAGGCTTTGTCCTACAGAATATTGTAAGGGAATGCCCATGTGGCTTTGCATATTGTAATTCTGAAAGTTTGTAATTCCACATTTGTGAAGATAATAAGAAGCCAATTTTCTGTTCTTGCATATTGTTGTTGTTTCTCTGTTTCCATTATGTGTTTGTGGTATTAAGGGGAGTACCCTTCATTAGGAATGTACATACAATCAAAAGATAAGTTTACACTATTATATGCCCCCAAGAAAGGAAAAATCAAGAGAAATAAAACACACAAAAAAAAAAGCACAAGAGGGATCTCCTAAGTCGGGGATCAATATGATTATATGATAACTCATGTATATCATATTTATATCAAAATGAAATTTCATCAATCACCTATTGGAAAAATAGTCAGCGCTCCCCTTAGGGTTCATGACATGGCTTAACCGCCTCATGTATCTTCTATAAGTCTAGTGGTTGTATTGGGCATTAACGGGTCGATCTTTTGGTGCAATGACAACTACTACTTGTAACAAGTGGTATCAGAGCTTGGTCATAGTTTTGAATTCCCTTGGGTAACGTTGATGGGGAGATTGTTGGAAAAATAGTCAGCACTCCCCTCAAGATTCATGACATGGCTTAACCGCCTCATGTATCTTCTATAAGTCTAGTGGTTGTATCAGGCATTAACAGGTCGATCTTTTGGTGCAATGACAAATACTAGTTGTAACATCCCAAAATCTAGGAGAAGTAGAAGAATGACATGTAAGAGTTACAAATAAGAGTCATTTAGGGTCGGTATCATGTATACCGAAAGGAATAGTTCACTATCATTTTGTATCATCCCTAATCACACAAAAAATGTCACATTTATGAATAGTGTCCCATGCAAAACATATATAATAAATGAGATACAAATAGAGGAATATAACAATAGGGTCCCATTTATTTATTACCTTGCATCAATGGAGAAACAAGGTTTTTCTAAAGAACTCTAAACAAAAAATATTAGAAATTGTACATCATGTGAGACGCACATCATGGAAAATAAACACAAATAATCTACTGCACAAGAGAATCTAGTCAAGCATATTGCATGCCCCCTTATCTTGGTCTATAGTTTTTAGGGAAGGATGGAAAATTAAAAGAGGAGAAACATTAAGAAGGAAAAATATAAGAGTAGCTAGTTAAAAAAAGGACCATCCTATGAGGCTAGGTTGCTATGTTCATCGCTATGAGTAAGAGATGGTCATTTCAAAAATAGGAGCTAATAAATCATGATTAATATCAATAATATCATACATGCCATCAGAATAACTAGCATGAATATCATCATTAGTTGCATTAGGAAAATGAGTATCATCATCATCATAGAAATTAATTGAAATATAATCGAAGATACGAATAAAATTATCATTTATTTAATGTTATCTTTTTAATATTCACTTCTTCCCTTGGGATATGCATAGTTTGGTCCAATGGAATTACAGAATCAGTCAGTGTTTTAGGGGATGGATGGTCATAAGAAGCATGCTCGTAGGCACTAGCGCAAAGTTTATAGTAGCGGCCATGAGAAAAATGGCTATGTTTGGATTTATTTAATATTTTTTTTGGTTTAGAATCAATCAACATTGGGTCCTTTTATTCATTTGGGGGAAGAATGGAAGTGTTGGTTGATGAAGGGTGCTCCCCTTAATACTAGAAACACATAACAGAAATAGAGAAAAAACAACAATATGCAAAAATAGAAAATTGGCTTCTTATTATTTCCACAAATGTGGAATTACAAACTTTCAGAATTACAATATGCAAAGCCACATGGGCATTCCCTTACAATATTCTATAGGACAAAGCCTCGAATCAATACCTAGATCTCTACCCAGAACTGCCCTAGACAACACTACGGGCCTTCTTTATATAGGCATTTTCCACCGCTCGAGAAGGTTCTAGAAATTTAGCCATTAGGGCTAACCAAACTTAGAATTATTTTATTTTTCAATTTATTACATCAAATTCGGCTCAAAATAACTTTTGAAACTCAAAAAAATTTTTTGAAGGAAAATTATTTTCTGCCGTTTTAGGTGACCTGACTTTCGGAGACCATAAGTCATCACCAGTTGACCCAATTGACTATTATAACCCCATTTCAGAAAGGCGATGAAGTGCTCTAGAGGCTTAACTCATGCAAGCACCTATCACCCAAATTTTCAACCTCATTCGGGGCCACTAAAGCCTTCAAAATTGAGTTCAAAGTTTGGGTAGCCTGCTGCCAATATTGAAAATCTTCAATATCTTCAAAACTAGACCTGATCTAGCCATGAAACTTTACTGGTAGGCTGATATGACTGAGATGAACCTCCACATGTAAAATTATAACATTCCAAAATCGTATGACCAACTTACTAGAAATAGCAAGTTTTCATAAATAGTAGCTCTGCACAAGATAGCC
The DNA here is from genome assembly GCA_027943335.1 of Chamaecyparis obtusa. Classification (NCBI taxonomy): domain Eukaryota; kingdom Viridiplantae; phylum Streptophyta; class Pinopsida; order Cupressales; family Cupressaceae; genus Chamaecyparis; species Chamaecyparis obtusa. The sequence goes on along the minus strand of BSBK01011892.1, from coordinate 17,180 downwards.
CTTATTGAATGCAAAAATAGAAATATTTTTGGGTGATGCAAGATTTCTCTTACACCCAGGATGCTCCTGCATCAGACACTTGGGGTAATTTGAGAAGTGACCCCATCATGTCTCAGGTCTGTAGAGGAAAACCAAGATGGTTAACCTCCTCCTTTGTCAGCCATAATGAATCTTCAATAGGTCATCCTTTCCACTTGACCAGATATTCTTCATATGTCCTATTCCTTGTGCTTCTACCCACATGACTATCCAGTATATCCTCAATCTCTTTGGTATCTGAACTAGTTGCTGGAATACTCCACTGTGCTATTATGATCTCATCTTCAACACCTCCCTCATGATACTTTGTCAAATCTGAAATTTTAAACACTGGTGAAATATTCAGCTCAGTAGACAATTCTTCTTCATATGCATTTCCTGAATCACGCTTCTTCAGTATTTTATATCACCCAAACTTCTTCATTTTCAATTTGTTATATGTACCAACTAGAAATCGCTCCTTCCACAAATGAACCATGACTTCATCTCCAACCTAAAATTTCTTATGCATCCTTTTCACATCTGCCTTAGCCTTATACTATGCATTCCTCTTGGTAATATGCTTCCTCACCTCCTCATGGATGTTCTTCAAGTGTTCTACAAAATCCTCAGCTTCAGCACTACTTATTTCTCCTTTATCTATCTTTCTCAACTCAGATGCATTTCTTGGACTATTCCAATATATAATATGGAATGGTGATTTACCAGTGCTCCTATTGACAGAAATATTATATGTAAATTCTACCTATGGTAAAATCAAATCCCATCCTATTGTCTTATCTCCAACCAAACATCTCAGTAAATTTTCCAAACTCCTATTCACCACCTTTGTCTATCCATCAGTCTATAGATGATGTGATGAACTGAACTTTAAATCTGTCTTCAACTTCTTCCATAATGTATGCTAGAAATATCCAACGAACTTAGTGTCCCTATCTGAAACTATACTCTTTGGAAAACCATGTAGTCTCACCACTTCTCTGAAAAATAATTTCGCTACATGAAAAACATCATTAGTCTTCTTAGAGGGAATAAAATGTGCCATCTTTTAAAATCTATCAACTACCACAAAAATTGAATCATGTCCCCACTGTGTCCTTGGTAAACCAAGAACAAAGTCCATATTGATATCCTCCCAAGGCTTCTCTGGTATACGTAATGGTTGATATAGATTTTTATTTTTCTTCACTCCTTTCGCCATCTGACATACTCTACAACTCTGTAAAAACTTCTTGACATCTTGCTGCAACTGCGACCAATAATAATTCTCACTAACCAAAGCAATGGTTTTATCATGACCAAAATGTCCAGCCAATCCTCCACTATGCTTCTCCTTGATGAGATTCTCCCTCATATAACTTCTTGGACTACACAACTAAATCCTTTTGAATAGCATATCACCCTAAATGATGAAATCCATCCACTTTGTCCTGTCTAGAGTAACAGGTTCTTTACAAGCTTTCCAAGCTTCACCAAAATCAAGATCCTCTCGATACAAATTCTTGAGTTCCTTGAACCCAACCACCTCAATCTGTATCTCTATCAGCAATAGTTGCCTTCTATGAAGAGCATCTGCAACCTTGTTAGACTTTCCACTCCTGTGTTTCAAAACAAATATATAACTCTCCAAAAAGTCAACCCATTTCAAATGCCTTTGATTAAACTTTCCTTGACTATTGAAATATTGTAAAGCTTGATGATCAGTATACAAAAAAAACTCCTTAGGAAGCAGATAGTGTCTCCACTTCTTCAATGCCTGAACTCTAGCATAAAATTCTTGATCATAAACAAAATATTTCCTCTTGGCATCATTCAACTTCCCACTGAAATAAGCAATAGGTTTACCTTCTTGACTCATAACAACTCATATTGCAGTACCACTAGCATCACAATCTACTTGAAAAACCTTATTAAAGTTAGGAAGTGCTAAAATAGTTTGTTCTATAACCTTTGGTTTCAATAGTTTAAAACTCTTATCTACCCCATTAGTCCACTTGATCTCTTTTCTATCCGCTCTCATGGTTTTAGTCAAGGGTCCACAAATACTGCTAAAATTTTTGATAAAATTTTTGTAAAAAGTAGCCAAACCATGAAAAGATCTTACCTCAGTAGCACTCCTTGGAGTAGGCCATTCAAAGATAGCTTGTAATTTCTCTGGATCCATTTTCAGACCTTCTACTGAAACTACAAATCCCAAATAGAGTAATTCCTTCTTCACAAAACTGCACTTCTTCAAATTAATCAACAATTTCCCATCTCTCAACTTCTCAAAAACCATACAAATATGCATCATATGTTCCTCCAATGTCTTTCTAAAGATCAAAATATCATCTAGGTAAAAAATGACAAACTTACCCAGAAATTCTTTCAAAACCTCATTCATGAGCTACATGAAAGTGCTCGGTGCATTGATTAGCCCAAAAGGCATGACTAACCACTCATACAGTCCTTCCTTTGGCTTGAAGGTAGTCTTCCATTAATCTCCTTCTCTGATCTGAATTTGGTGATATCCACTCTTCAGATCTATCTTTGAGAAATACACAGCTCCACTCAAACAATCCATAATATCATCCATTTGTGGCAATGGAAACCTGTACTTGATTGTGATCTTGTTTATTTCCCTGGAGTCTGTACACATCCTCCATTCTCCATTCTTCTTTGGTGCTAATACTGCTGGTACAACACATGGACTCAAGCTCTCCTGAATCAACCCCTTCTGCAATAACTCATGTACTTGTCTATTCAACTCTTCACTTTCTGCTAGTGTCATTCCGTGTGCTACCTTGTTTGGAAAACTAGCTCCTAGAATCAAATCCATCTAATGACCTATCTTCCTTACTGGTGGTAATCCATTAGGTACATTATCAGATACAATATCCTAAAACTCATTCAACAAATTTGCAACCTCTACAAGTACATCCTCTACTTCCTCTTCACCAGCTTTTGGAATTAAAGTGAAACACATATACTCATGCCTCATACCATCTAGGAATTTTCTTCCATCAACAAAAGTTATTCTTGCATTACCACATACCTTTTCTTTGGTCTCCTTCAATGGCTTTAGCTTATGTCACACTCCATCTTTTGTCAGGGAATAGGTATTCACATGACCATCATGTACAACACATCTATTAGACTATCATGACCTACCCAACAACATGTGACATGCATCCATATGTATGATATCACATTGTACCTCTTCATGGTAGCCGCCGATCTTGAAATTTACTAGGCACTCTTCATTAACCATGACCTTGTGGTCATCCTACACCTAGGCAATCCGATATGGATGTGGGTGTTTCTATCTCTTGAGGTTTAAATTTGTCACCATCTCTTCTGACACCAAATTGTTAGTGCTTCCACTATCAATAATCACATCACAACATTTACCTTCACACTTGCATCTAGTGTGAAATAGGCTCCTCCTTTGTTTAGGTTCATTCTCACCACTCAGTAGGACTCATCTGTTAATCAACGTTTCTCCTCTTTCAGAATCTTCAAAATTTGAGGATCTGGCATCTTCATCTACATGTGCCACTTTGTCCTGGCCTTCATTCCTCCTATTCATCCTTCCTTGCCATTGAGGACATTCAAATGCCCTATGACCTTCTTCCCCACAATGAAAACATGTTCCACGGAAGCCTCCTCTTCCTGAACCTTGTCCTCTTCCTCTTCCTCTTTGATCTCTATTGTTCTGATCTTGGAAATGATTGGAATTGTTTCCTCTCTAATTTTCACTGCTATTGGCCTCATCCTTCTTTTTCAAATCTTTATTTCGGCCTCCATATGACCATCCACCAGATCATCCACCGTGACCTCTTCCATTTTGTCTACTCTTGAACTTCTTGTTCAGCTTTTCCTCTACTTTTAGGGCAAATTGGTATGCCTCTTCAATACTATTCATTCAAACCAAATTTAGCTCCTCCTGAATGCTCAGCCTTAAACCATTAAGGTAATGGAAAACTTTTTTCTTGTCAGCTTCTGCATGGCCTATTCTACTGAGGATTCGATAGAACTCATCTATATACTCCTGAATAGATCTTGTTGCCTGCTTCAAATTTTGCATCTTCTTCTGTAGGTCAAGCTCGTAATCAATAGGAATGAACTGCCACTTCAATTTATCCACCATTTGATCCCATCTTGTGATTTTATCTTTCCCTCTTCTATTTCGCTCCAATTGAATCTCTTGCCACTAGATCTTTGCATGACCTTTTGGTCTGGCCTTCATGAATTTGAGCCTATCAGGATCCTCAATATCTTCATACTCAAAATATTCTTCACATTCATTGATCCAGTCGATCAACTCCTCTAGGTTAAGATTTCCTCTTGGTTCACAACTTCAATGTCTCCTTCTTGATCTTCTTCTTCAGCTTCATCCTCACTTTCATATTTGACATGAAGATTCATTCCTCTTTGAATCTCCTCTTGCAATGCTTGCACTTATCTCTAGAGTGCTCTAACCTCAGGTGTTACAACACTAGCTCTTTCACCATGTTCCCTTCATGGAGGCATTTTCATGATGCACACTGAAACACTAACCATGGTCCTAGTGCAAACTACCTCATAGTCAATGATCTATTTACACACTCAAGAACTCTTGCTCTAATACCACTCGATGAAGGGTGCTCCCCTTAATACCACAAATAGATAACAGAAATAGAGAAACAACAACAATATGCAAGAATAGAAAATTGGCTTCTTATTATCTCCGTAAATGTGGAATTAGAAACTTTCAGAATTACAATATGCAAAGCCACATGGGCATTCCCTTACAATATTCTATAGGGAAAAGCCTTGAATTAATACCTAGATTTCTACCTAGAACTGCCCTAGACAACACTACAGGCCTTCTTTATATAGGCATTTTCCACCGCCCGATAAGGTTTCAAAAATTTAGCTCTTAGGGCCGACCAAACTTAGAATTATTTTATTTTTCAATTTATTACATCAAAGTCTACTCAAAATAAATTTTGAAACCTAAATAGAAATTTTGAAGGAAAATTGTTTTTCGCCATTTCAAGTGACCTGACTTTTGGAGACCATAAGTCAACACCAGTTGACCTGATTGACTATTATAACCCTATTTCAGAAAGGCCACAAAGTTCTCTATAGGCTTGACTCAGGCAAGTGCTTGTAACCCAAATTTTTGACCTCATTCGGGGCCTCTAAAGCCTTCAAAACTAAGTTCAAAGTTTGAGTACCTTGCTGCCAATACCGACAATTCTCAATATCTTCAAAACTAGACCTGATCTAGCCATGAAAATTTACTAGTAGGCTGATATGACTGAGATGAACCTCCACATGTAAAATTAGAACATTCTGATATCGTATGACCAACTTACTAAAAATAGCAAGTTTCCATAAATAGCAGCTCTACACAAGATAACCCTTATTGAATGCAAAAATAGAAATATTTTTGGGTGATGCAAGATTTCTCTTACACCTAGGATGCTCCTGCATTTTTGGTGTAATTAACTATTACTAATTATACTTTACTTAAGTTTACTTAGGATAATGCATTTTCATATTAGTTTTCATTGAGACTCCTAGGAGTTTGCATTTCATTTTAGCACATGGTTAGGAGAAATTCCAATTTACATGGAGATAGTTGTCACCACATATCTCTTTATGTGTGAGATCCACCTTTAGTGCTCTTATCACATTATCATCCTCTCATTGTTGCACATGTTTCACATACTTTGATGTACAATGGAGGATGATCCACCTTTGGTGGACATGTGATTCCACCTAGTGAGGTTGATAGCTTATCATCTCCTTATCATGTAGTATTATTGTATTGTTTATATATTCAGGCACTCCTACATTGTACGTAAGCATCTATTATGCATTATATTTGATCATTAATTAATCTATTCATTTGACCATCTTGTCTCTCTTGTGCTATCTCTTGAGCCTCTAGATCTTGTCATTTTATTCTTTCCCTTAGGAAAATTATTACATGCTATCAGAACCATAGAATATCTCATTGCATAGGCATTAGAGGACTCTTTGCTTCAATTTTTGTAGGGCCATGATTTAGATCTGGAGGAGCAACATCTTGTAGGAGTGTCTAGAGAAAGATCTGACCTCACCATTATGTTCGGGTGGTCATTTCCATAAATTTGGACTATAAACTTGCCTACCTTGGACAAAAGTCAAATTTGAGGAAAAATTTTTTTGCAAATCAGAATTTAACAGTTTGATATATGGTATGGTACAAATTTTTAGAATTTTTTATTATTTTTGAACTTTTTTTTATCTTGACAAATTCTACAATTTATTTTTCTACAAAAATTGGGGTTATTTTTGAGGTCCCCATCCCTGGTTTCAGATATGTCTATCAATAGGGTTGTACAAACACCCAGTAACTACGCAGAGTAGATTAGGTAGTCACATACTAGCTCGCCTGCTACAAAAGTTCAGATAGCTTACAAAATTCCATACAACTCATTTGCATTAATCTCTGTGGATTGGCAAATATCCAAAGCTTGATTTCACCCACCGCATGCATGTGGGACTAAACTGGAGATATATTACACATATTTTGGGCTTGAGCCACCAATCCAGCCATGACCTCTAATCGTCGACCCCACTAAAGTCACCAATTGAGTAGAACTGACAACTCGGATTGCTGACCTAGCCAGACACCAACATGAGCCACATGAGAATACAACTCAAGTCCTGCACAGGATCTGACCTGGGATCATACAATCAAGCAACCCAAGTCATGCACTCAACTTCACTGTGGAGGTGACCTCTTTTATTCAACTACTATGGGCTTCACTATTTAAGTAGCGTGAAATACACATCACATGGTGAATGTGGGATAAATCCCACATCCATCGCCTAGTCCCCCATCACTGTGCCACCCAACGCCACCTCCGCAACACTGCCCTAGCCTATGTGGCCTTCATGCCAGCTGCTACCCATGACCCATGACTAGTCATGTCCATGTAGGAAGCCACATGAATGACACACAAGAAAACCAAAAATAGACACATGGTAGCACATGAAAAAGGGTATTTTTAAGAAAAAAATTACATTTTCTGCCATTTTCACGGTGCTGAATTTGACGCACATATGGACATCATCAGAGCATATTTTATTTTGTTATGATGACCGTATGATCATCAAATTTAAGCTAGTACTTATGTCATCATTTTCTGCTAACATTAAATTCGACGGTCATTTGACCGTCAATCCTGGGCATTTTTGTACTACAATGATGGTTGTGTGACCATCAAATTTAAGATAGTGGTTTGCTAACATCATCAAGTTTGAAAAATTTGCAGCCCTCACCATTTGCAGTTTTAATTTTGCAGCCCGACTTTGGGAGGCCATAACTTGGTCATCCAGGCTCCAAATTGAGTCCATTTTTTTTAAATTTCGGTTAAAATTTCCTAAACATTTTAGTGGTGGTGTTATTTTTTAGTTTTGGTTCATAGATTTGATAGAAATTGTAGATTTTGGTGACTGTACCTATTTGATCTCTCTTTTTGAAACTTCAGAGGCTCCGTTTAGGCTCATACAGACACATTTTTAGGTGTCTTTTTTTTTAAAGTGCATAATTTTTTGAGTAATTTCCATATTTTCTATCATATTATAGCCTTATTTGGGAAAAAATATCACTTTTAGATCTAGGTCCTTTTTGGCCTTGTATGATCATTGCAATGCTTAGGATTTGATTGGATTATGAGAAATACTGATTTAAGTCTTCTTTGGTCTCATTGAGGTGATTGTAAATAGAAAAATTAGAAGTCCACTTTGGCCCATTTTGGCAAGTGGCAATTATACACACACTACATATAAAGTGTCAAAATCATCATTTTGGAGGGGTTCTTTGATTGAGTGAATTTGAGGGGGTGTCTTGTTGTCTTTCATTTTTGCATCATGGGTTCACCTACATGTCCATTGTTAACTTCACACAACTATACTACATGGAAAGAAAAGCTATGGAGTAAACTAATGGAAAAAGAGTTTAAATCTTTATCTAAATAGTAAAATTCAAGAACCTACTACTCCTAATGTGGATGGTAATGCAAAACATGATTGAGAAATCAAAGATAATATGGATTTAGGAATTATAAGGTGTTGGGTTCATGAAGATCTCTTCTTCCACATTTCTAGCTTTAAGGATTCCAAGGGTGCTTGGGATGAAATTGAAGACTTGTATGGTAAGGTGGATGAGGAAAAGGGATTCACAATTGAGGATGATCTACTTGACTTGGATCCTAGGAAGTTTGACACAATTCAAGACTATGTCAATAAAGCTAATGAGTTGAGAAAACTACTTAAGGATTGCTGTAATCCCATGAAGGATGAAAGGTTGATTCATCACATCTTGAAGAGGCTACCTTCAGAATATGCAACTTTTGTATCAAGTTACAATACTCAAAAGTTGACCATGGGAATTGCCTTCACTAATCCTTCATTTGATGCATTTGCATAAATGTTGATGTTGGAATAGTCAAAATTGATGGATATGGTAATTCTCAAGTCTTCAAAGTCTATGGCATTGGTGGCTAATAATGAGAACTAAAGAAATCAAGGTTGCAAAAGCTTCAACAAAAATAAGAAGTGGAAGCCAAAATCACAATCAAAGACACAACAATCTTACTCCTCATAACAAGGCAATTCTTATTCCAACAAGAAGGGAAAAAATAATAAGAAGGATAAACTATTTTGTGCATATTGAAAGAAACCAAATCATGATGAGCATCATTATAAGACTAAGAGAATTGATGAGTTGGAAAACTTACTCAAGAAGAAGAAAATCATTGTGCCAAATTCTTCCAAGGACTCATCTCCATACACTTCAAAGGGAAAAGGTCAAGCATTTATGGAAAGTTCAAGTTCTTCAGAGGATTGGATTCTTGACTCAAGTGCCACACATCATATGGGTTCTTCAAAGGGATAATTTTATTCATTTGATCCATCTAAGGTACCTCAGATATTTGTAGGGAATGATACACAAGTGGAAGTTGAAGGGAAATGGCCAGTTGAGATGGACAATGGAAAGTCAAAGGATGTTCTCTATGTTAATAATCTTAGCACCAATATACTTTCAATTTACCATACCACTAACTATGGAGGTGGAAATAAAGTTGAGTTCCTTCCCATTTTAGTCATGGTGTGAAATATTAAGGATGATTCATTGGTTGTAGTAGGGAAAGCTAATCATGACACAAGGCTCTATTCTTTCTCCCACTTTGTGCCTAAGTCTCCTTCACATGCCTTGTTGACTCATACTCCATCACAAAGTAAATTATGGCATGAGTGGTTTGGGCATCTTGATTGCTGCTATCTTCATCAACTTAGCTCAAAGAATATGGTCAAAGGTCTACCTATACTCAACTTTTCCATGGGTGAATGTTCAACTTGTTCAATGGATATGCATCTTGAAGAGAAGTTTTAAAAATGAAAGTCTTGGAGAACATTAGTTTTTCTTGACTTGGTTCATAGTGTACTAGAATGCCCCTTTCCAGTGACATCACTCAACAAGGGTTCCTACGTCCTCACTTTCATTAATGACTTTTCCCACTAGACATGGGTCTACTTTATTTGTCACATGAATGAAGTGTTTAATAAGTTTCTAACCTTCAAGATTCATGTTGAGAAGCAATCAAGTAAATCCATCAAGGTTCTTCATATAGACAATGAAAGAGGATATATGAACTCAATACTTAGATACTCTTGTGAACTTGTGGGTATCGCTCTTCATAATCTAGTTGCATTTAGTCCATAATCAACAAAAGTTGCAAAAATTGACGCAGTCAAGGATGGGGCATCCAATTAAGGACAGTCCAACCTTGTAGCCAACTAACAAAATAGCGGAACAACACAACAAGATATGCTTCAAATCAGATTTTCATTAACATGCCCGACTATAAGGCCTTCCAGGTTATGACCAATTACAATCAAGAAACAATTCTACAAGATCAACAAAGATCCAATCCCAATCCTAGCTAGTCCAGTTCTGAAAACAATTAACAATTGATGGAAACCCTAAGCTAGATCTGAACTTGAGCTCACAAGCCTCCAAGAAATCTCCTTATCTCTAAGTAATCAACCACTAGCTCTTCTATTACAAACTATCATAATCAATCTGATCTTCAAGATCTCGTAGGATCTAAATCTATCCTTCACACTTACTTACTCCCAAATCTCTCATCCTTAAAAGACTACCTAAACACCCCTTAAATGCTAATCTTTAGCCACAAGTCAGCTGGAAGAAACAATTAACTCCTAAGCCAAGTTAGCTTCTACTATAAACAAATAGTAAATGCAACATCTATCAGCTCTCAAATAGTCTTACAATTATTTTTATTCTCCATGTCGGGCTCTAGATCTACCTAGGAGAATACAACAACAACTACCAATAATAAATGCACCAAGTCGGCCAACCAAATCACCAAGAAATCTAGTCAGTAAACCAGAACCACCGAGTGCCAGAGAAACAACCGAACACCAGAGAAACAACTAAGCAATCCAAGCATCATCAAGAAAGTACGTCGATTGAGCACCACAAGCATCGTCGAGAAAAACTTCCACCAAGCATAAGAGGTTTCACTGAGTTCCTTTAGTGACCAAGCTTCCTTCAATAACCAAGACCATCGGTTAAAGCTGCAACCGAGTAACATAGAACCAAAACAACACATCTCCATGTAGATTCACTGAGTACCCTAGAATGCCCATGCATTAGACACCCCAGACTTGAAAAGATGTTCTGATATGCTAGAAGAACATCTTCCGAGATTCAGCACATAAACCCTGAACTGGTTCTTCACATACAAGTCCTTTAACTCTCCACCTTGCATACTCTTCCACTTATGTTTCCTCTATCTCTTCAAGTCTTTCCTTGATAAAACATAAGTCTATTCTCCATACTGATCATCCATACCTTCAGGATTCGACAACTCAACTCAGCTACAAATACTCAGACTTCTCCTACCAAGTGTTGTATCCACTAAAGGCATTAGGGAACACTTGTTGTCATCCTTCTCAATAGTAAAGAAATTATTCACACAATCATACATAGCTTTGCAATCATATTGCCAAGGTCTACCAAGAAATATATGACAACTATTCATCTGCACAATATCACATAACACAAGATCCTTATACTGGCCAATCTGAACATCAACAAAGCATTGTTCTGTCACTTCTAGGACATGAACATCTTGCAACTAGCCAATCCTATAAGGATACAGATGCTTCATTCTCTTCAAACCAAGTTTCTAAACCATGTCCTTAGCAACAAGGTTATAAGTACTACCACTATCAAAAATAAAATCACAAAGTTTACATCTATACTTGCACTAAGTCCTAAAAAAATTAATCCTCTGACAAGGTTCCTTCTTTGTACCGAGAAATGTTCTTCAAACCAGCAAGTTCTCAGATTCAAGTTCATTCTCAACATTCTCATTCACCATAGTAGTTCATCGGTCACAAAATTTTTTCTATATACATTCAAAAGAATGGTGTCCTTCTTCACCACAATTATAACAAGTACCCTTAAATAAAAATCTACCTGTCTTCTTCTTCGATTCTACAGGTTTTTGTTCATCTTCTACAGTCGGTTTATCCTTCACTAAGTGATCAATATTTTCCTTTCCTCGGGAATTACTATGTTGTCTCCTTTTCAACTTATCTTCTGCCTTCAGAGCATACTGATAAGCATCTTCAATAGAATCAATTTTTAGCATACCAAGCTCATCCTAAATATTGAATCTCAAACCATTCACATACCGAGCTACCTTTTCCTTACCAAGTTCTTGGCGCCTAGACCGAATAGTAAGTCTGTAGAACTCCTCGGTATAGTCTTCAACAATCAAATCTTTCTACTTCAGATTCTACAACTTCTTAAACAAGTCAAGCTTATAGTTGGTAGGTATGAACTTATCTTTCAATTTAGTCACGATCAACCTCCACCAATTGATCTTCATTTCACCATCATCTTCTCTATCTCTTTGCAATTCCTTCCACCAAAGAGCAACATGTCCTTTCAACTTAGTCTATGCCAATCTCACTTGAAGAGGATCTTCAATTTATTCTAGCTCAAAGAAGTCTTCTAATTCACCAATCCAGTCAATCAAATTCTCATGTTTCAATGTACCAGAGAAAGTAGAAACTTGCTTTCGGTAACTATTACTTAACCGAGCTCCAGATCTATGTAACCGACTAGTCTTGTCTTCACTAGATCTATCTCTCTAGTCATCACCACTAGATCCAGCAGCTTCAAAGTCTTCAGTAGCTTCCTCATAACCATCCTCAGTACCAACATTTCAAGGCACACCAGTCATAGCTCTCATGATCTCCGTGATCATTTTATTCTTCATCAGCTCCATCTCAGATCTAAAATCAGATTTCACCTTCTCTATAATCTTTGATTCCACAGCATCAAAGAGATCTGCAATCTCTCTAGGGTCCAATCTTCTCAGAGGCATCCTTAAAGATAAGAAAACCCTCTGCACCAAACCCTATACTGACCACCTTGTGACAGCCTCCAAGTTGTATGCAAGTTAGATCATGACCTTCCACCTTGCACAAACAACCAGGACAAGATTTCATAGGCTCAGTGTCATGGATCTGCAACTTAGATCATATGATCTCTTCGCCATTTAGATCAACCTTGCTCAAGAGAAATCTTCACTCAACAACAAGATCAACTTGGCTCTAATACCACTTGACACAGGCAAGGATGGGGGATGCAATTAAGGATGGTCCAACCTTGCAGCCAAATAACAACATAATGGAATAACATAAAAAGATATACTTCAAATCAAATTTTTATTAACATGCCCGACTATAAGGCCTTTTAGGTTATGGCCAATTACAATCAAGAAACAATTCTACAAGATCAACAAAGATCCAATCCCAATCCCAGCTATTCCATTTTTAAAAACAATCAACAATTGATGGAAACCTTAAGGAAGATCTAAACTTGAGCTCACAAGCCTCCAAGCAATCTTCTTGTCTCCAAGTAATCAACCACTAGCTCTTCTATTATAAACTATCAGAAATCAATCTGATCTTCAAGATCTCGCAGGATCAAAATCTATCCTTCACACTTACTTACTCCCAAATCTCCTATCCTTAAAAAACTACCTAAACACCCCTTAAATACTAATCTTCAGCCACAAGTCAGCTGGAAGAAACAATTAACTCCTAAGCCAAGTTGCCTTCTACTATAAATAAATATTAAATGTAACATCAATTGGCTCTCAAATAGCCTTACAATTATTTAATTCTCCATGTCAGCCTCTAGATCTACCTAGGAGAATATAACAATAGCTATAAATAATAAATGCACCAAGTCGGCCAACCAAATCACCAAGAACTCCAGTCGATAAACTAGAATCACTGAGCGCCAGAGAAATAATCGAGCACCAAAGAAACAACCGAGCAAGCCAAGCATCATCAATAAAGCACGTCGATCAAGAAACACAAGCATCATCAAGAACAAGTTCCACCAAGCATAAGAGGTTCCACTAAGTTCCTTAAGAGACCAAGATTCCTTCAATAACTGAGACCATCAGTTAAAGCTACAACTGAGTAACACATAACCAAAACAACACACCTCCATGCAGATTCACCGAGTACCCTAGAATGCCCTTGCATAAAAAATGAAGATTAGAACTCCTAATGAAATGGAAATTTGCATGATTGAAGCCAAGTCTCTTGAGCCATCACTTATGGTAGAAGTGATAAGTTGTGCCAATCACATCCTTAATAGATCTCCTCATAATGCCTTAGATGGAATGACTCCTTTTGAGGCATGGTGTAGAAGAAAAATGGTTGTGAAACAGTTCACAGTATTTGGTTTTCCATCATGAGAAAATATATCTTTACATAAATAAAAGTCACCCCCACCAAGGCCTTGTACATTAATTGGATATGAAGAAAGTATTTATACATATAGACTTATGGATCGCGAGACTCGTGAGATATTCATTGAGAAGAATGTACACTTTGAAAAAAGTTCACCTAGCTTATCCTATAATCCTCTCTATATTTTAGATATTGTGGAAACTGATAGTGACAACAGTGGCAGTGATTCAAATGGTTCATCTACCTCAACACCTATACACAAGATTACACCTTTACTTGGTAAACTTAAGGTTGAAGATACTCCATCATCACTTTCCACTAGACCTCTTTCGATTAGAAAGACACTTGATTTATCAGGTTCACTTGTGGGGGATCCTTCAAACAGTCGCAGGACAAGGTCACAACATCAAGGCATTCCACACACATACATTGCTATAGTGATAGATCCATATGATTCAACACAATAAGGTACACCTTGTCTTCCAGTTACAACATCAGGGGATGACTACTTGACAAACATTGCAGGTTTGTTTGTGGAGTCCTACATTGCTGATATGGGAGACATCATTGATGATATACATATTCTCTTTGGTGGGGAAGGTCCTTCTTCTGTTGTTGTGAGGGAACACTTTGACCCTCATGTCCATTCTCTACATGATCAGTCTTTCGAGGTTGATGTGATTGTGGATCCTTATGTACAATAGTTATAGAAGGTATCTTTATCATTAGAGAAGACACTTGGTTCTTTGGGACATGTTCTACATCCATCCTTGTTTGATCCTGACTTGTTCTTTTCAATGATTTTGGAAGGGGCAACCTTCAGTATTGACATAGGGATAGTTGAGCAGTTTTCAGAGACATCATTCATCTTGAGGTTTCTTTCAACAGATTGGGGAGACATCTCATCTACACCTATGGCATTGTTTCTTCCTAAGGGGAAGAACTTTGTTCTACATTCATATACTAACTTCTACATTCATCCTGGAGAAGCTATCATTGATGGGCATTTGAATTTGAGGGGGGATACCTTATCTCTCTTCTTCTACTACATCTCTCTTATGGGGGGAATTTTTCCTCATATGGGGAATTTTCCTTTTCATACTTCTATATTGTATATACATGATCTATGTCATAATGGGGGTGGGGGAGATTGATTACTCCATCCATCTATGCATCTTATTTTTCATCTCTATTTTTGGGGGAGGGTTTTTCCCATGAGGGTTTCTCTCTTTCTCTCCTTTATGAGAGATTGCATTGCTCTTTCATTTTATACATGGGTACCTAACATGGTCTAGTAGTTGAGACCCATCATGCATTGTCATATACCATTGTGAGCTTAAGTGTATTCCCCTAAGTTTCACTCAAGCGGGGTTTTGGTGTAATTTAATATTACTAATTACACTTTACTTAAGTTTACTTAGGATAATGTATTTTCATATTAGTTGTCATTGAGACACCTAGGAGTTTGCATTTCATTTTAGCACATGGTTAGGAGAAATTCCACTTTGCATGAAGATAGTTGTCATCACATACTTATTTGTGTGTGAGATCCATCTTTAGTGCGCTTATCACATTATGATCCTCTCATTGTTGGACATGGTTGACATACTTTGATGTACAATAGAGGATGATCCACCTTTGGTGGACGTGTGATTCCACCTAGTGAGATTGATAGCTTAACATCTCCTTATCATGTAGTCTTATCACATTTCCTATATATTCAGGCACTCCTACATTGTCTCATCTTGGTAATCTATTCATTTGATCATCTTGTATCTCTTGTTCTATATCTTGAGATTCTAGATCTTGGCATTTTATTCTTTTCCTTAGGTAAATTATTACATGAAGGAACTGCTCTAGGTCGAGAGATTACATCAAAGGAACTTTTATAGGATATAGGAAGCGAAAAAAATTATTAATAGGTGGTGTAAGAAGAAGTATATGGAATATATTTAGGTTTGATGAGCTCTCAAAGCTTTTGGAGTTTATATTTATGATAGGAGTAACCAAGATTGTATTTGAAATTTTCAATTGGTTGAGGCATGAAAGGATAAAAGAAGTAAATATCAAGGTTTCCTCGAGGAGTGAAATGTTGATAGAGGCTATGATTATTCATGGTGATTTCTCTATTATGGGAAAATTTCAAACATTAATGGATAGAAGAAGATACAAGTTTCATGGAGCTAAGAGAAGGAAGACCAAGCCTAACTTGAAATTGATAGGAAGTTCAGATGACAATGAATGTAAAATATAAGGTTTTACCACCAACTTCTATGAGAAAGGTAATGTAACCATGAGTAGGATATGTGAAACCATTACAAGTTTGAATCATCACATCAATTTTGTGATAGAAATGATTTAGAACTTGTCATATGTAATGATGTTCTCTGGTTATAACATTGGCTATGCAAGCGTGATCTATAAGGACTCCCCATGAAAGGATACCATTAACCTTTGCTAAAATGTAAAGGGGATCAACATGATCCTTAATAGTCTTATTATGATCAAAAGTGATGCAAAGATTGAGTTCATGTATGGTTTTAGGTTAAGTTTGACTGATAAGGTTGACCACCTCTCTAGAATACAAACCCCCAAAAAATCAATGATATAGAAGAAGGTAAATAAGAAAAAACCTTCAAAGAGACCTCAACCACCAAAAAATAACAATGCAAAAAAACCCAACTAAAGATCTCAAAATAAAATGCTATAAATAACCTTCGGTAGAAAAGAAATGGAAACTAACAGCAGCTCTAAAGGGATCCCCATATTTGTTCTCTCCTCCTAACACATATGGGAGAAACCCCCATTCGACATTGCATAGACCTAGACCAAAGCAAGAGATAAGCCATGTTTTTCCAAGCTCCTACAACCTCCATACTAACACAAAACCACTGGTCTGTGCTCATCAATATTGTTTTCTTCTCTTAGTATATTTAATCTTGTTTTTTTGGTAGGTTTTAAAAACTAGCTTTATTATAATTCTTATTCTTCATTGTATCTTATTTCTGATTAAATTTATAGGTAATTATTTTTTATATTAACTAAAAATCTATCTATGATTATTATCTTCTTTTGATAAGAATATAATTAATTTTTATTTTATTAGGATATTCTATTTTAATTGTAATTTTATTTATTCTAATTCTTCTTCTTTTTTGAGGATTATTTGTATTAAGTTAAAATTTTATTCATTTAAAATAAATTTAATTTTTAATTTTTATTTATCAAAATAAATTTCAACTTAAAACCTACAAGATAGTGAAAGAGAGAAACTTACCTTGGATTACACATTTTATACTAATACTTTGATG
>BSBK01011891.1:2500-55352 GCA_027943335.1 Chamaecyparis obtusa | reverse complement strand
GTACATATATATATGTATATGTATATGTATGTATGTATGTATGTATACATATACATATACATGTGTATATGTATATGTATGTGTATATGTATAATGTATATGTATATGTATATGTATATGTATATGTATTATATGTATATGTATGTATGTATGTATGTATGTATGTATGTATGTATGTATGTATACATATATGTATAAGTATATGTATATATGTATATGTGTGTGTATATATACATATATATATACATATACATATATACTTATACATATACATACATGTGTGTGTGTGTGTGTGTGTGTGTCTATATAGGGTTTATTTTCTTACGAGAAAATATGAGGTCTTTAGTTGACTTAAGGAATTTAAGGCTCTTGTATAGAACTAGAAAAGTAAAAAGATCAAGGTTTTTAGAATAGATAATGATGGAGAATGTATATTTGGTGTAATATCTTTGAATTTCAAAAATATTTAGAAGAAAAATGGAACTTCTTTTAATAATGTCACTTCATTAGAAATTTGGTACTTCAATATCAATTCTACAATACCTAGATATGTATAGGTACCTAAGCAAGCTCTTAATACACCGAGAAAAAAATACTATGACACTAATGGATGGGTCATATTATTAAGAGAGGTCTATAGACCTTGATAATGAAAAATAATATTAAGGGAATTTTTGGTTATCTCGTTGAACTTGAATTTTGTAAGCATTGCATTTATGAAAAATAATATCATGTTCATTTGTACTTAGAGCTCTCATAAATATTCTTAGATATTAAATCTTACTCATTATGATGAATTTGGTCTTGTAGATGTTCCTTCTTCATCATGCAACACGTATATTATTTATTATTTATTAGTGACTATTATAGAAGTACTTGGGTTTGTTTCCTTAAGAGAAAATGTGAGGTCTTTAGTTGGTTTAGGGAGTTTAAGGTTCTTGTGGAGAACTACACAAGTAAAAGGATCAAGGTTTTAACAATGGATGTGTACAATAAGAAATGGGGATTGATTCTTATTTCCTATAATATATTGGAAGGAAGGTGACCCACTAGGCTCAAGTAGGTTTAAGAGCTAAGTGGGTGCAATAATCCTTTAAGGCTAGAAGGGAGGAAAAGAATAGTTTCTAAATGCATAGACTAATAGAAAGAAAACTGTAATGTTCCTGACCACCATTCACAGGAAACACTATACCCTCCCAAACGCAACCTGGACACAACTTAGTCCAGATCGTACGGAGAGGAACTAGGAGCAAGAAGATCGTACGGTAGAAGACCCTATGCAATTGTTGTAGACCGTACGGAGGTGTTGCAGGTTGTATAGTGTCAAGGAAGACAGTATGGGGTTGTTGAGGATTGTACTAAGGTGCTAGATGTTGTATTGTGCCAATGAAGGAGGTCGTACATAGTTGCTAGGAAGGTCGTACGATTAAGCTAGGAGGTCATACGGAGTTGCCATGAAGGTCGTACGATTATGTCAGGAGGTCTACGGAGTTGCCAAGAAGGTTGTACGGTTATGATAGGAGGCTATATAGAGTTGCTAGGAGGTCGTACAGAGTTTCCAGGAAGGTCGTACGGTTATGGTAGGAGGTTCTATGGAGTTGTCAGGAAGGTCATACAGTTATGCCAAGAGGCCATACAGTGAGGATGAAGGTCACACAATGTAGTTGAGAGTTGTCTGGAAGATCGTACAATCATTGGGAATTACTTGCCAGACGTTGTATAATGTAACCTTCATGATAATTAAATGATTATTGCAAACACAAAATAATACACAAGTCAAATAGAGCTACTAGAAGAAAACCTTCTTGATCTTATTGAAGATACTTCAAATTTTCCAAACCCAATACAGTTGAATAATAGAATAGGGTGGGGGTTGAATCCCACCGAAATTGTAAATACCAAATAGGAAGGGTCTCTCACCTCCAAAATGACAGCCACCAGAATCCCAACTGGAATTCGCAAATACAAATAAAATATCAAATATCCACATATTAATTTCATCCTACACGTCGAGCATAAATACCCATCGAGAAAACTCCTGAGGGTGCACAAATAGAACCAACAGGGACAACTACTCCTACGCCAACAAATAAAATATGGGCCTGAGATAAACTAAATCAATCGGGACCCAAATATAATAGTTTTTATTATTCATTTAATGATGGGGACATTACAGTCCTCTCATCCCAATAATTGCTTGTCCTCAAGAAATTTCAGGCTAGGGTGTTCTAGAATATCTTCGCCTTCCCAGGTGGCGTCTTCAAGGGGTATATCCTTCCAACACACAAGAAATTCCTTGACCGTGCATGTCCTCAATATTTTCTCCTAACTGTTGATGATTTCCACTTGTTCCAATACTAATTTCCCTCTATCATCAAGAAGTGGCAGGTCTATGGAGACCGTGACTTGTTGACCCACATCTTTCTTCAGGCAAGAAACATGGAAGATGTTGTGGATTTGACTTCCCTCAAGTAGGTCCAATTCGTATCCAACCTCGCCACTCTCCTGGTCACACGGTAGGGTTCGTAGAAGCGCAGCCTCAGCTTCTCCTTCTCAAAAGCCTTCAGAGAGGATTATCTATATGGTTGAAGTTGGAGGTATAGAAAATCTCTGACTTCAAAACTCCTCTCGATTCGGTGTTTTTCAGCATACATTTGTTGTTGATTCTGAGCCCGTTGGAGATTTTCCTTTAGGGATCTTAAAATAGCTAGTCCTTCCTGCAGCCAGTCTTTGGCCTTCGGCAAGTGACTATCACCTAGAGCCAAGTCCAAAAATGAAGGAGGTTCATACCCGTATAAAGATTTGAAAGGTTCCATTATAATGGACATGTAGTAGGTAGTATTGTAACAATACTCTCCTAGATGTAGCCATTTGAACCATGCCCTCTATTGTGCATAACCATAGTTTCTAAGGTAACCTTCAAGCCATTTGTTCACAATCTTTGTTTGTCCATCGGTCTGGGGGTGATAACTAGTGCTTGGTGACAACTCCGTCCTTGCTAGTCGAAACAATTATTTCTGGAAATTACTGAGGAAGTGGCTATCTCTGTCACTGACTATATTTTGAGGGAGTCCGTGCAGGTGGAACACCTCCCAGAAGAATAAGTCTGCCACCTGTGAGGCCAAAAACTCTATTGAAACAACAAAGAAATGTACATGCTTGGTTAATCTGTCAACCACTGCAAAGATGCAGTCCTTCCCCTGCACTTTAGGGAGCCCAGAGATGAAATCCATTGAGATGTTATCCGAATTTTTCTCTAGAATTGGTAATGGTTGAAGTAAACCCGTCGACAGAGTGTGTTCAGATTTATTTTATTGATAGGTAGAGCATTCCTGAACATACTGTAATATATCATTCTTTAGGCCCTTCCATGAAAACATTTCCCTGATCTATCTGTAGGTCTTCAAGTATCCTTGATGCCCAACTAGAGGTGAGTCATGCATCTCTTTCAAGATTTTCTTCTACAATTTGGATTCAGGTACCAGATAAATTTTTCATTTGTAGAAAATAATATCATCAACCACCTTATACATGTCATCATGTACTTCTTCATCTAGAAGTTAGCATGCAAAAGTGTTCTTGGAGTATTCGACCAACAAATGTGCCCTCCAATCTACTGATATCTAAGATAAGGAACATATGGCCAACTTTCTTGAGAAAGCGTTAGCTACTACATTATTTTTTCCTTTTACATACTCAATGTCAAAGTTGAAAGCCTGTACTTTACTTACCCATTTCTATTATCGCTCATTCAATTCCTATTGTTCTAGAAAATGCCTGAGGCTATTGTGATCTGTACGGATGATGAACTTGGCTCCAACGAGGTACTCTTGTAATTTTGTCAAGGCATGCATGATGGCAAGCATTTCTTTGTCGTATATGGAATACAACCTTTCGTCCCTTGAGAGCTTTCGACTTTCAAAAGTAATTGGGTGGAAATCTTGCATTAGCACGGCCCTGATACCCTCTCTAGAGGCGTCGCACTCCAGGATGAAAGGTTGAGCAAAATTTGGCAATGCAAGAACCAGGCAAGAACTCATAATCTTCTTGAGTTTTTCAAAAGTCTGATGTGTCCATTCACTCCACTAGAAAGACCCATTCTTTGTCAAGTTGATGAGTGGCGCGCCGAGCTATGAGAACCCCTTCACAAACCATCTATAGTAAATACACAACCCAAAGAATCCACATAGTTTCGAAAGAGTTTTCAGAGGTGGCCAATCCAAGATAGCCTAAATCTTCTCTTGATGTACCTGAACTCCTTGGCTACTGACAATGTTCCCTAAATATAATATCTCTATCATCCTTAATTCATATTTGGATCTTTCGGTGAACAAAAGTTGTGACTTCATAATCTCGAGCACTTCTTCCAAATGCCTTAAGTTCTCCTCCCATGTCTCGTTGTAGATTAATATATCATCAAAGAATACCAACAGGAAATTGCACAATTGTTTGTTAAAAATGTGATTCATGCAAGATTAGAATGTATCTAGCGCGTTGGTCAATCTGAATGGCATGACCAAAAATTCATAATGCCCATAATGGCAACGAAATGCTATTTTCTCCACATCTTGTTCCCTCATGCAGATTTGTGATACCCTGAATGGAGGTCTATTTTGAAGAAATAGACCACGTAGTGTAACTCATCCAATAATTCATCGATATTGGGAATTGGATACCTATTCTTGATGGTCTCTTTGTTCAACGCGTGATAGTCTACACACATTCATAACGTTCCATCCTTCTTTTTAACCAGCACTACCGATGATGCAAAAGGACTAGAACTGGGCCTGATCCAACCTTTGTCAAGAAGTTCCTATATTGTTTTTTCAATCTCAACTTTTAGCCTCTTAGGGTGGCGGTATGGCACAGTGATAATCAGTTTGGCACCAGTCTCCATCTCAATGCTATGTTCAAACCCCCAATGTGGTGGTATGTCTGGTGGTATGTCGGTGAAGACTTGGTGATGTCTATCCAAAACCGTTCAAAGCTCTTCATCCTAGTGGTTAGTTCTTTGTCCCTGTATAGGTTCTGTTGAGGCAAAATAGTGTGCGGTCCAGACCATGTTGTCGTGTCTGAAGATTGCTTCCATTCATTGGGCTAAAAATTCCTTCAGTCCTCCATTTGACATTCCTCTCAGCACAATCTTTTTTTCATTCACCTCGAAGGAGAACTCCATTCATTTGAAACTCTATGTGTATTCGTCCAATGTTTCCATCCACTAAATGTCTAGAATGACTTCCATGTCATTCAGATCGACCATGAAGAAATCATCTATCACTGTGTGGTTCCCCATGATGATGCTTAATTGCAAAACCAAGTGGGTGCATTTTAATAGGTTTCCTCCCACTACCTTGATGTCAAATCCCTGGTGTGCCTCTGTACACAAACTTTGTCGACTCACCAGCGATGAGTTAATGAAGTTGAGTGTGGCTTCGTTGTCAAGCATGACCACTACTTGTTGCCCTTGGAGGGTACCCCAGACCTAGAATACAGTAAACCTTGGAGTTCCCGCTAGATTCAAAATGGCACCTCCTCTCTTCAAGAGTGTGGCTATTCTTTCTGCATGATTGATGTTTCCCTCCCCATAAGTTTATTGTTCATCCCCTTCAGCTTCTGGTCCCTATTCCTCCTCGATGTCAGACAATACCTCAATGTAATGGATTTTTCCTTTGCCAAGGCATCAATGTCCTGGTACCCATGGCTCCTTACAGTTGAAACAAAGTTTCTTCCTTTTGAGTTCCTGCCTAGTTGCCTCATCCAACGAGGGCTTCCTAAGTAGGGGTTTGTTGTCTTTCTCCCTTTGAGCAAGAGGTGGTTTGGACTGTGAGTAATATTTGGTGGAAGAAGAAGAGGATGTCTCCATGTCGCATGCCTTCTTAATTTCCTCTGTGAGTGTGATGGGATTGAATCCCTTCACCCATCCCTTCAAAGGTTCTACCAACCCATCCACAAACAATACCACCAAATGTCTTTCTGAAATATTTGTTACCAAGACAAACATTCTCTAAAATTCTGTTATGTAACTGTATCGTCAGAAACTGGAAGCACTTCCATTTAGGACTGGTTTAGCCCTCTGAGTAAGTGGTTTGGGGTCATGTCAAACACCTTGAATGGGTCTTTGACTTGGATTTGGTTTTTTCCCCTATCTTGCCCTATTTTCCACTTCTTTCCTACCTATTTATGTCATCTTGCTCTAAGATTTTAAGGTTCTTGATCTCAGGGTCAAGGTTGACCTTTTGGGTCAAGGTCGACCTCGACCCTGACCCGGGGTCCAGATTTCAAATTCTAAAGATTTCTGAATGTCAAGGTTCAGAAAGAATTATTTCCTACTACTAGATCGGTTGTTTCAGGCTTCAAAACAGTGACTCTCAAAAGGTATTTAATTTAGGTCCACTCCTAGGGGTATGAGCCTAATAGGAATTTATTTCTCATATGTCGATCTCTCTAGAAGTTTGTGCCCTAGACTAGTATATAAGGAAGCCTTCTCCTCTCATTTAAATCAATTTTTCAAGCAAGAAAGCAAGAAGAAGAAAGGGAAGAAATCATCTATTCTCAAGCATTCAAGTATTGAAGCATTCAAGATTCAATTCATCAAGGAGATCCATTGGTAACCATTGAAGGATTCAAGCTCTAAGGAGCCCTCTTGTTGAAGATTTCTCTATCCATATCCATTCAAGCTTCTTCCTATTCCAAGATCCATTCAAGATTGGTGTTGAAGATCTAAAGGCAATAAATTTGAGACATCCTACATCCTACAATTCTACATCCATTTGGAGCATCCATACTTATGGATTAAAGGATTTGAATCCTCCACAAGTATTTCAACATAGGCAAGGTGAATTGTTCCATTTACTTTGTTTATTACTGCAATTTCAATTCCATTTCAAGGTTAATTCCAAAACTAGGGTTTGACCAAGGAAAACCCCTCATCCAAACAACAAAACCATTCTTGTAGGTGCAAGTGTGGAACAATGAATTATAAAGCAAATTTGGATACCCTTTTCAACAAACTTTCAGGATCCGCAAACAGATTTTTTGTCAAAGCAGTGCAAGTCAAGGTCGACATAAAGGGGTCAAGGTCGACTTGGCTTAGAAAAGAAAAAAAATTCTGGGTCTTCTCCATCTATGTGTTTATGTTCCAGATCTAGTTGCAAAATTTCTAGAAACTCAGTATAGACACCAGAAAACAACAATTTCCAGATCTGCTATACTTTGAGGTTAGTATTTGTCTTCAATTCCTTTCAATTAAGATTTTAATACTCTCTTCCAAAATAGAATGTAAGTTTTTCCTCTTTCTTCTTAAATTACTAATCGATTGATTCATTTATGCATTGACCATCTTCTTGTGGTTAATCAATTTGGATCTTTCCTTTCGGAATTTGGGATTAAGAAGAGAATCTTACCTTCCCCAATTCTTTCTAAATGTAAAGAAGATATATATCATCATTTTATTTTCTTTATAGTAACCATGGATTATGTCAGATTCCTTCAACTGAGCCAACTCTTTGAAATTTAGTTCTAGATGTCTTATGTCAAAATGATCTATCAGTCTCTTAGTGAATTCGACGTAGAAATTTATTTGATCGTGGCCAAGAGTAACTATGCCATGATGCCACCATCCATGGGCTCCCCATTCCAGATGCAGTGTAGCAAATTTGACGGTCTCATCCTTTGGCATAGGGTTGAGCTAGAAATATGTGTTTGCCTTTTGCACCCATGCTTGAGCTATGATGGATCCAGACCCATTAAAGGATGATAGGTTAACCTTACCAATCTTCCATCTGAGATCGTGATTATGATAACCATGCTTGTTTCCGCCAGAGTACCTCATTCTTAGCTTAGTATAATCTTTGTAGGATATATCTCCTTCCATATTTGCATTCCTCCAATCTTCCCAAAGTTGATCCTGCACTTCTTCGAAAGTTGGTTGCTCTTTGTTCTGATCTTCCTCCCCTAGAGGGAAAGTTGGCATTGACAGTCGAGAGCACACGGTTTGGGGATTTTCCCTTCCTGAGATAGAATTGTCACTTTGTTTAGCAGATATCTTGCCTTCAACCAATTTTTGCAGTGTCTCTTCCATGAGGTGTTGACTGTCATTCATCTGTGCTTAGTTCCTAGTGAGGTCTCTCAAAAGAGTAATGACTTCAGTGATAGGATCTTACGGGTCCACCATTCTACCAACTGAGTGATATATTCTCCTCTTCCTAGTATAAATTTGCATTCACTACCCACAAGATGGCAAAATCACCAGCTCAGATACCACTATAATGTTCCCAACCACCGTTCATAGGAAACATTGTACCTACCCAAATGCAACCTAGACACAACTCAGTCCAGATCATACAAAGAGGAACTGGGAGCAAGAAGATCATATAGTAGAAGACCCTACTCAATTGTTGCACACCGTACAGAGGTGTTGTAGG
Source organism: Chamaecyparis obtusa (assembly GCA_027943335.1). Lineage (NCBI taxonomy): Eukaryota > Viridiplantae > Streptophyta > Pinopsida > Cupressales > Cupressaceae > Chamaecyparis > Chamaecyparis obtusa. The sequence continues at coordinate 46,929 of BSBK01011891.1, read as the reverse complement.
TTGTATGGTGTCAAGGAAGAAGACCATATGGGGTTGAGGACTGTACAAAGGTGTTGGATGTCATACAGTGCCAATGAAGGAGGTCATATAGAATTTCTAGGAAGGTCGTACGGTTATGCCAAGAGGTCGTACAAAGTTTAGGAGGTCGTACGGTGAGGATGAAGGTCATACGATGTAGCAGAGAGTTGTCTGGAAGATCGTATGATCATTGGGAATTACTTTCCAGATGTTATATAATGTAACCTTCACGATAATTAAATGATTATTGCAAACACAGAATAATACACAAGTCAAATAGAGTTGCCAAAAGAAAACCTTATTGATCTTATTGAAGATACTTCAGATTCACTAGACCTGATACAGTAGAATAACATAATAGGGTGGGGGTTGAATCCCACTGAAACTGTAAATACCAAATAGGGAGGGTCTCTCACCTCCGAAATGGTAGCCAACAGAATCCCAACAAGAATTTGCAAATACAAATAAAATATCAAATGTCAACACATTAATTTCATCCTACACATCGGGCATAAATACCCGTTGGGAAAACTCTCGAGGGTGCACAAATAGAGTCAAAGGAGACAACTACTCCTATGCCAACAAATAAAATATGGGCCTGAGATAAACTAAATCGATTGGGACCCAAATATAATAGTTTTTATAATTTATTTAATGAAGGGGACGTTACACAAACAAATCAATTTTGTAACCAGAAACAGAGACCAAGGACTGCAACTAACTTGTAAATTTTATTTGAAGAGGATCTAGAGGGACTATGGAAACTTGGTGGACTTGTTCCTTGGACTAGATTGATTGATTTGACATGTTCACTACACTTCCAACTATTTTTAGTCGTAGACTATCAGTGAGGTCCTGAACTTCCCAGATCTGATCCTAAAACAAGTGGCACATGTTCCTACACATAAAAAGGAGGGGAAATATTATGTAGAGAGGAGTTTGCCTTAGTCAAACCCTGGTTGATGAATCAACCTTGAAATGAAATGTGCTTGAAAGGAAATCTTGTTGATATGAAACACAAGCTAGATCTGAAACATGAATTATTGTATACATTGATCGTGCATTGCTTCTTTGGATGTAATCATGAGTGTTAATGCAATAGATTTTGACTCCACACAAAAAGTACAAAAGGAAATCATGAAACACAAGCCTTGCATAATGGATGTTGTAGTTTGCCACAATGCTTGATGGAGAAAGAGAATAATGAATTAAAGACTTGAAAACTTGAATGTGTGTATGATTGGATGTATGTAGATGGATGCTTATGTTATTATATTATTCCTTGATGGTGGACTCCTTTAATTTTAGCCTTAAATGAGGGAAATAAGCTTTCTCCATGGAGAAGACTAACTTGGAAAATGCCTTTAAATGCTTGAGATTTACCTTAGAATGCTTGAGATGTGAATTTGTAGAAGAGAGCTTTAATCCCAAATGAGGAGAGGTAGGTTTCTTATATACCCCTCACAAATATTTTGAATTACAAAACTCAAATAGGGTTGATGGGGATTTGTATTTCATGATTAACCATTAAGCCCAACCTCTTATTCAAATTTATGACGGTTTATGAAGAAATAGGCCAACTAGGTCACCCTATCTTGAAAACAGGTCAACCAAGTCGACCTATTCTCTCCAAAAACTAATGAAATTTAATTTGGGGTCCCGATTGAAGAGGGGATGTCAAAATGAAAAGAAAAATCAAGGCTAGATTACTGGAAATTAATGTGTGAGCTCATACATGCTAAAATAGGGCCTAATTGAGTATTTAATTATGGATACTTACAATTTTGGATGGTACATTTAGTGCCCACTTTAGCGGGAGTATGACTCCACCTCTTGCTCATGGTAAAGTAGAAGAAAGAGAAAGAGGGAAAAGATATGATCATGACAAAATTGTAGAGAGGTGAGATATCACTAAGTTTAAGGATATATGCCCCCAAACAAAGGATCTCAACTTGCACAAACACATTCAAGGGCACACAAAAACCAAAAAAAATAAAAGATCAAAGGAAAACAAAGACAAAAAGATAGAGGACAAAAAATAAAAGACACCAACAAAAAAGGGATTAGTACTTAAAACTCCAAATCAAATAGTTGAAGAGACCTTGGTAGAGAAAATGTCTCAATTGCTAATATCATGTTTGAAAATCCATTGCAAAAGCACAAGTGGTCATATGAATAGAGAAAGAGCACATCCAAAGATAAGGTGAGACCCCATAGTCTAATCCACTAGCAAATCTAGGAGATCATGAAGTAGACAAATAAATAGCCATAAATGACACAGGCTAGCAATTTGTGTTATGCTAGGAGATCCATAAGAGGAGGACAAAGAAGAGGGGAAATTAGTATAGCAAGTTGTGTTATGGTAGTTCCACCCATAAAAGAGAGATTATTGTATGTAAAGATGGAGTTGATGGTCTAGCGCCTACTAGTCAATCCATATGTTGTAATAATGTGCAGGGGCAAGAAAGGGAAAATGCTCAGTAACACAAAGGGGATGCTTAGAGGCATGTAAAAGGAACATTTAGGGGTGCAAAAGGGAAAGCTTAGGTACATGCAAAAAGGGATGCTCAGGGGTGCAAAGCAAATGTTTAGGGGCATCTAAAAGGAACTTGTCATATAATACAAAGAGGTTGCCTATATACCCCCTCCTTAAGAGGATAACATAAAGCAATGATGGAGTCTCAAGGAAAAATAGAACAAGGATATCCACCTTTAGAAACAATTAGACCTCTGAGAAACATTATATGCATAGCCATCGTAAAAGAGGCATAACTCTTTTTAAAGCCAAGGAAAGAGGGCAATGGAACAAGGGCCAAGAAATTCCATAATAAAAAGATGTGATAGATTAAATTGGCAACCAACAGCCATACCTGAAGAAAACACCCCATGCATTCCACCTTACAACCTACCCCAAGTGCCAAAAGTAAGTCAATTTAATTTGTTAGTTTTATCCACTTTTGAACAAATAGTATGCTTGTTTTCTACCCCCTTTAGCTACTTTTAAAAAATCTCTTTTTATTGTTTTTTTCAAAATACAAAGGAAATGCAAGTATGAACTACATCTATGAGATAATATATAAAAATGTGCATTTTTCATGTCTTTTTTACCAATGAATACATCTAAATTTGATAAAATCATAGCTAAATGCCTAATATATAACAATACAATGATAAAAAGTTTGACTAATGCAATGCATACAAATAAGATCTAGACACCAAATCAGAATGCAAATATCATGTGTCGGGTTCACCAAAATGTAAAATAAGAAATGAGGATTGGGTCCTATTTCCTATAATACATTGGAAGGAAGATGCCCCACTAGGCTCGAGTAGGTTTAAGCATTGAGTGGGTGCAATAATCCTTCACTACACTCAAGGGTTGATTAGATAAATGCAATTGTTATATTCCTATTATGATTCAATTGTGTATTTTTTTATCCAAACTCATTGATCCATGCTTGATGAGTAGTGGTTCATAAGAAACCATCTCTCATAAGAATGAATGGAATATTAAGCACTCATTGCATCTAGTTGATTCACATAGAGTTGAAGCATCGAGACTTCCTGGGAGGTCACCATACTAGTACTACTCCAATTCAAGCATTCTTAACATTGAAGTTTCCTCCAAGGTTAAGCCCACTTTTCTTGCAACTCCATAATTAAGTGTACCTGAGCAAGAGTAGTACTAGGATGGGTGACCTCCCAAGAAGTCGTGATGCTCCACCTCTGTGAGCATGACCTAGATGCAATGAGTGCTCATTGTTCCATTTATTCTCATAAGAGATGGTTTCTTGTGAACCACTATTCATGAAATATGGGTCAATGAGTTTGGCTATGTGCATAAAGAATAGAGGGAAGGCAACGTACAAATAGGTAAATGACTTCCCACTTTCATTAATTGCACATTTCAGAAGGAAGATGCCTCCAATAGGATCAAGAGGTGACTCAAGCACTCAATGGAGATGATGATCCTTAAGTAAAATGTGTGATTGATGAAATGGAAATGACAAATGATGTAATGTAAATGCCTAATTAGGAAAGTTACTGAAAAGCTATTAAAAAAACTGACACAAGTAGATAGCAAGCAAAAAAGTACAAAAATGGAAACTAGAGCTCAGATCTGACCTGTGGGTGAAATTTGGGATGAAAATACAGGGTATAGGGTGATTTTGGTACATAACACTAATGAAATTTTGTACCAGGCAAATATGACTAAATTTTTATGAGGATTTCCAACTACATCTGATCTCTTTGATTCTTGTCTGATAACTTTGTAACATGTTCTTGCATATTGAAAAAATGTGGGAAAAGGTTGACTATAAGGGTTGCCTTGGTTAAACCCCTATTTAGGAATCAACCTTTAAAACATAAAGAAATTGCACAAAGGAAAGTATGTAATAAGGTAAATGGTAGATTCACCTTGCATAAACCCTCATGGAGGGATGTAGAAATCGCTCATACCCATGAAGATGTTGTAATGTGCTTGAGATTCAAAGAGTTGACCTTGGAATGCAATGTAGATTCAATGATTCCCTTACAAATGCACGGATTTATGATTGCTACTCTTGGATCTTAAATGTAGATATGCTTGAAAATTGCTTGTGATGAAGGAGAGAGAATGTGGATGGAAGGAAGGATATTCTTACTTGATTGAAAATTCCTCTACTTGGCCATCATGGGAAAGAAAATTGCTTCAATTAGATAATATTGCCTTTGAATTTAATGATCTTAAAGAATTGGAGACTTGGAGATCTTGATTTTGGATGCTTTCCCTCAAATCTTGAATCCAATTGGTCAATTTCTCTTGATTGCTTGAAAATATTGATAACTTGATTTCCAAAATGCTTGAGTATAGTTATGACATGAAAAATGAGGAGAGATAAGGTATTTTTATACTTAATCATTTCAAGATTAAAAAATGATCCAAACTAACCACAAAATTAAAACTCCTGCTAATACCTTGATATCAGGCCCTAGGCCAAATTCGAGCCCCAATTGTTTAGGATAGAATGCTAATGGCATTCTATATTATGGGAAATGAGCCAAAATTTGGAGGGGATGACGAGATAGATGAAAAGAAGTGAGAGGAGAAAGGGTCGATTGCTATGATCAAGCATAATGGGCATTAAAACCTCAAAATCACCAAAATGGGGTCTAATAGATCCTAATAAAGCATCCAATTACGAGTGCTAACTTTTTAGGAAAGTGCATCTAGCCCCCGCTTTAGCAGGAGTATGAGACAAAATCATGCTCACAATAAAGTAGATAAATGCATAAGAACAATCTTATCAAGGTCAAGGAGACAAAGAAACATCAATCCCCTAAGTCACTCAAGTCCTTATCAAATATGAAATGAAGATAAAAGACACATCACGAGAGAGAGAGAGAGAGAGAGAGATGACCACTATTTCCTTACTATGGATCACACAAAGAGAAAGTGGTGCAAAATATGACATTGATAATCTAGCAAGGTGTGCTATTCTAGTTAGCCTATCAAAGAGGATCAATCCTTAAGGAAAAAATTGTCTCTATTGAAGGATCCAACAAGGGTGATTAGGCCTAACAAAATCATTGTCTCCATCAGGATCAAGGGAAGGAAGACTAGTCTTTAAGGAAAGCATTTTATCCAAAGGGATCAAAAGAAGGAAGATCAATCTTTAAGGAAAGCATTGTCTTCATTAAGGGATCTAATAAAAATATGAACATAAGGAAATCATTGTCTCCTTAGTCATCCATAAGAGAGATTGCGTTGAATCATTGTGTACGTGTGTGCAAAATGTAAAACAAGAAGTAGATTGTATGCCCCCATGTTAGAGAAATTTTCAACGTGTTAATGGTAGCAATGGATTTAACGGAGCATACATGCACCCATAAGAAACGTTTCCACTATGAAATCCCCCTAAGAAAGAACATACCAAGGGAAATGAACACGTGACAAAAGAGAACATGAAAGGGATCTACTAACTCATGGGTCAGTATTATCATTTGATAATACATGAGTTATTATATCAAAATGAAATGTCATCATTCCCCAAAGGTAATAGAAATATAAGAAAAGTGGAAGAATATCATGTAAGAGTTACAAAGAAGGGTCTTTTTTGGATGATATCACAAAGACCAAAAAGAATAGGTAACTACCATTTTGCATAATCCTCAATCAAAGAATACAAAGAGATATGTTAGGATTAACAAGGCAGAAATAACAATTACATGCAAATATAACTAATATCATAAAACAATAAACCACACAGAAGAGAACACAATACACAAAGATTTAACGTGGATCACCCAATCCCTAGGCTACGTCCACCAACAACGAGTCCAATATTTTATTATCCAATGATTACAACCCGATTACAATCTGTAATCCCTTACAGCTCAATTCCACCGCAAGTACTAAAATCATACATCATAATGAAATCCCTAACCCTAAGCCAATATAACAAGGCTTATGTCAGTTAACAAGTTAACCCTAAAATACTTGACGAGTCAACCTAAGAAAAGGCTTGACAAGTCAACCTAGGGAAATGTTTGATGTGTCAACTAAAAAACACTTGACGAGTTAACCCCAAAAAACTTTTTGAACCCCATGAAGAATGAAAAGTGTATAGTACTTTCCTAGATAGTACTTTCTTGATCAATCACCACAAGCTAACAATCTCCCACTTGGGGACTAATCAGACTCCACACCAAACAACAATCTCCCACTTGGAGACTGATTGTGTAGCTAAACCGCTAACCTGTGAGGCTCCCACTGGATCCAACCACCCTGGACTCAACCACCCTGGACTCAACTGTCCCTTTATTCTGTTCAGTCTAGTAGACCAACCGAAATTGAATAGGAGTTCAAATTCTCCCTTGTTACTACCTTTGTAAACATATCTACTAGATTACATCTATATGTATCTTTTCCAGCTTTAATTTCCCATCGTCCAAAACTGACCGAATGAAATGGTACCGCAACTATATGTGTTTTGTCTTTGAGTGGAAAGCAAAATTCTTCACAAGATGAATGGCACTTTGGCTATCTGTATGCAGAAAATTACCCATCTGAGGATGTCCCAATTTTTCCATGAAGAATTGAAGCCATATCATCTCCTTAGTTGCCTCTGTAGCAGCAACATACTCTGCCTCTGTAGTGGATAAAGCAACCACCTTTTGTAGTCGAGAAATCCAACTCACTGTTGTCCCACCAATAGTAAATACATAACCTATAGTACTCCTCCTGCTATCTATATCTCCTACCAAATCTGAGTCAACATAGCCTTGTACAATAGTAGTAGAACCCCCAAAGTGTAAACACTTATTGGATGTACCTCTCAAATATCTAAGAATCCATTTGATTGCTTTCCAATGCTCAATACCAGGGTTACTCATATATCGGCGAACGACTCCCACTACATGTGAAATATCTGGCCTAGTACATACCATGGCATACATTAAGCTCCCTATAGCTGAAGCATAAGGTGTATGCACCCAAAAATGGTCACCTAGACTTTGGGCCCCATTTATTTGATTTATCAACCCTGAATCAGTTTTATCAATAATCAATATTTTCAACATTATCAATTTCTTAATCAAATCTTAATTTTGATCATATTGGATTTTTATCCTTGGGCTAACCATTTTATCTTAAAGTCTTTATTTATTTAAAAAGAATATTTCCTCCCCTTTTATTTAAATAAAAAGCCCCACCTTTTCCTCTTATCCAAAGTTGCACAAATAAAGCACTATTCTTATTTTATAAAAAGAGAAAAAGTACCTTTTGTCTCATATGGACATAAAGTCAACTCCTATTTTCCTATTGGAGGATACTTGTGCACATGGATTGCTCCTCTTTCAAGCTCCACCGTTGATTGAGACTTTTTCCCCTTAATCTCCATGGTCCATTCCTTTGCATTTCTTATAAAAGAAGAGCTCTCTCCCTCATTCTAAGACACTTGTTTTATGCTAACTCTATGCTGTAGGAATTCTTGAAGACTTTGGAGCCTTTTGGAGATCATTGTTGCATTACATCTTAGAGTTCCTCATTTGCTTCATAATTTAGTTTCCATTCTTGCATAGTAGTTCATGTTTATGCTTTCATAGTTTAGATTTCACTTTCAAGCTTTAGAATAACTCACATAGCTTAATTAGGAGATTTGTAATCCATTGCTATTTCCTTTCATAGTTGCATTGTACTTTCATTTTGATAGATTAATCTTGCATATTCATATTAGCGTGTATTGCATCGCATTCATTTGATTCATTTTGGGGATTTTGGCACTCTTGCCCTAGTCTTCAATTTTATGAATCTCTCATTGTGTGGTTGACTAGCAAGGTCACTAGTTTATAGCTCTAGCTAAGAGCAAATTCATTATAGTCCCTTGCAACTCCATGCATAGAGAGCTATGGATCACTTTGTGAGGGCTTATTCTTGAGTTTTCTTACATGTAATGATTCATAGAAGTGTGGTCACTTTTACACCATACATTTTTGGCACCCACCGTGGGGCGAGACAGCTCTATTTTGTCTTTATTTTCTTGCATTTCTGCTCCATGTTTCGGGTGTTCTAATTTTTATTTTATTTTCATGCGCTATATGTACTTTTGTGTGTCACTATCATGAAATCTCACGTGAGCTTTTATACTTCCTCGCGCGGATGTTCTATCTCGCGCGAGCTTCTGTACATCCTCGTGTGGGCCTGTGTTCTATCTCGTGCGAGCTTCTATGCTTCCTCGCGTGGGCCTGTGTTCTATCTTGCGCGAGCTTCTATGCTTCCTCACGCAGGCCTATGTTCTATCTCGCGTGAGCTTCTATGCTTCCTCGCATGGGCCTGTGTTCTTACTTGCACGAGCTTCTGTACTTTCTCGTGTGACCTTTGTACTATCTTGCGTGAAATTTTGTGACAAACAAAGACCAGAATTCCAGATTCATCAGTTTGCTTGCTATTTTTGGTTTTTTAAATTTTTTAAAAAATTTTAGCATTTTCAAATCCGTGCCTCTGGAAAATAGGCACCCATTTTTGAGAAATTTTCACAAATGGTATCAAAAGTTTAAGTGTGATATATCGTTGGAAAGGTCTTTCTGAGCCTAATCCAACCATGATGGTTTCATTTTCAGATTTTATCATTTGATCAGTTACTTTTGCAGATTATCTAATTTTTCATGTGCTAACCATTGTTAGATTTTAGATTTTCCTAACCCTTGTTGGTCTAACAAGTTGTTTTGTAGGTGCTCTTCCTTGAAGGAAATTGATATATTGCATGTCAAAGAGGGTTACTAATGGTTTTTGTAGGGCTGCCCTAATTATAAAAACTAAATCAAGTGCTTGTTTAATTGCTTTCTTTATTGAGTGCGGCATATACCATTTGTTTCATTTCATAGGCACTTAATACCTTGTTGTAGGAATTTTGAGGTGGTAGGAGAGTATGCTCTTCACCCTTGTGGTGAAACAGAAATCTTGACCCATCTTGGAATTTTGAAAGCAAGGGGGTAGTTGAATATTTGCTTGGTGTGTTTGGGAGAAGTTTTTGAGATAGGGGAGTATGCTCTTCACCCTTGTCGTGAACCAAAAACCTTGAACCTCAAAAATCATCCATTCTTTGTTTAGTTTAGGATCCTTTAGCGGGCCTGCTCTTGAGCAATCAAGAGGAATGACCCAAGTGGGGACAAGCCTTTTGCCAGCTATTCCAACTCACTATAATCTCAAGGCTATCGAGGACACAAAACCTTGGTAGACATAACACTTGTCTTCGCTTGATGTGAGTAGCTCATGGGATTGCGACCATGGGGAAAGCATTGAGCAAGAATGCTTAAGGTACTCTTGAGGCCATGAGGTCCTAGTCCTTTATGAGGAGCAAGAGGGGTGTTATGAACGGAAGCCCTTACTAAGAACCATAGGTTAGAAGCCACCTTTATTTAGCCGCTTATCTTCTTAGTGCAAGGATTGATCCAACTGGACTAACTCGGATCACCCCAAGATACTCACCATATGTGTCCCTTTGGTTGTGTTGTTTAACACTTCCACGACAAAGCCAATATCTCTTGTGGGCAACCACTTGGTGTGAGGAAAGGGGGCATCAAGTTGTGGGCTAAGTTGGTAAGTATTTAGCCTTGTCTTGTAGGTAGATATTGCTTGAAGTGTTTTCAAATGTGCTAAACCAGTGTAAACATTCTCAACATACAAACAATTGGTAGCTCCATAAGGTGCAATTTTATTTTTGATATCACAAGTGTTTGTCTTGGCAAGGTTGCTTTTGCCCTTATTTCAAGTGTTTGAAGACATGTTTGATCCCCTACTATTTGCAAACCTATCCAAATGTTGTTAAATTTGTGATTGACATCAAACATTTTCACCCTAACATTCAGAAAATCCAAGATCAGACCTTAAAACTTGAAATTTTGCACAAATTGGTCAAAATCAACATCAGTATCGCCTGCACTTAAGAGAAATATCGTACGATAGTTCGCGCTGGAGTCTGTCGCCTGAAAGTTTTTAGCAGTATTCTTAATTTTAGTCATTAAGTTGCCTTTAGTACGACTTGGCCTTTGAGTAGGTTATCTGACCTTTCTGTTAGAGACCTGTTTTGATTGCAAATTTCTGATTCTAGCCTTCTAGGGACCATTTCAATTGATTTATAAGGTTGCCTTGAAAATAATTTGTCAAGTTAGGGAGTTATTCCTAGTGAAAAGTTTGTCTTTAGAATTGTTGATTACACCCTTGGAGAATTCTGATCCTACTATTGTCCAAATCATTTTTCATATATCTCAAATTCGATTTGAATTTTGGCTAAGTCCAACCTCCTGATTCAAAAGTGCAAGGGTATTCACCCTTTGATTTGAAGCACTTCTTTGACAATGTTGGTGATGCCTTTTATTTTTCTATCTTTTCATCTTCTCTTTGGACAATAGAGAATCTCAATTATCCTAGGTTGGAATTGACACTTTGAGAGATTGACCCATCATCAAGAATCTTTTTCTTTCATGTTAGTTACAACGAGGTACCAAGTCAATCAAGGGAAGTGACCCCCTGTTGTCTTTAGCCAGTTACCACCAGTTAAGACTTGTCAACAGCACAAGGGAAAAGAACCCCTTTTTGATCAATCTCCTAAAAGTGAATATGAGGTTTGTTTTAATCCAAAAGATAATCCTAGTGAAGTGAGAACCTCTTTAGTACCACTTTCATCAAGTATGGACATGAGTTACACTTTCACTCGACAACAAAGAGAAGCCATGAATCAAACTCTTGAGGATATTTTCCAACGGCATGAGAGTACTAGAGTGCATGGTGGTTCTTCTCATGCTAGTCCACCTGGGTCACCCACCAACAACACAAGGTATTTTGATGCTCATCAACGAGCTGAGAGACATTATAGGCAAACTCACTCAAATTCAGGGTCACAACACGAGGACCAGAATAATGAATCTAGTGATCATCACATCAACGCAACCAACACAATAAGGCATTCAAGACAATCTTCTCCACTTAAAGATACCTCTCGATATGCAAATATGAGATTGAAAAGCATTGAAAGGGAGAAGCAAGCCTATTAGATGAACAAGCTGCCAAAAAGGAGAATTTTAGACAACTAGAGGAAGAGGAATGTGCATTATTGGACATAAGAAAAAGAGTCACCCAAGAAGAAGAAGATAGGCTTTATGCATAAAAACTCCAAAATCAATTTAATGGGAGGGGTACCAATAGTGGGACCAACTCACCCCCATCTACCCCTTCACCAAGTCCTAGAAGAAGGTCAAGGATGCCCTCAAGGTCCCCAAGTCCTAGAGGAAGAAGGACTTCAAGATATGATCACCATAGGATATGGTCACCTCATAGAATTTAAAAACAACCTTCCCAATGAGCACATCATGGTTCACGACATGAAGGAAGTTATGCCAACTTTGATAAAATGGATTTTATGACTATGCAATAAGAACCAGCTTTTCAAGCATATGTGGAAAGATATGTGGAACAAAACAAGGAAAAATTCTTAGAAAGTCTCATCAACAAAGGTGCTAAGGTCCCATATAATTTTGATGTCCACCAAAAGATTAAGAAACAAAATCCTTCAACTAATGAGGTGATCATGCAAATGCAAAAGGATATAGAAAGGATGAGGGCTCCTAAGAGCACATTTAATTTGGACTCCATATGTCCCAACCCTATAGACAAAAGTGTGGTGATGATTGAATTTCCTAAGAAGGTTGAGTTCCCGACTTATGACAAATATGATGGCATTAGTGATCCTCATGACCATGTTAGACAATTTTATATAATGAGCTTTGCTTTTCATCGTGAAGACTCCTATTTAATAAGATTATTCCCAAGGAGTCTAAAAGGCCAAGCTATGGAGTGGTTCACCAACCTTACTCCTCCAGTGAAGACATTTAAAGAACTTGTCCAAAGATTTGTCCAACATTTTGCTTATAATCTATCTAGGTTAGTCACAATGCTTGATTTGTGCAAACTCAAACAAAATCAAGGAGAACCTTTTGTCACCTTCTTGCAAAGATGGAGATGGTTATGCTCAAAGTATCCTAGGACAATTCCTGAGGAAGAAAGAATAGACATCATTGTGAGTAATTTAATACCAGAGCTAAGGTATGAGGTCAGGAAGATCCCATTTAATTCTTTTGATACCATGGTAGAGGTGGTATGTTGCATAAAGGATGTCCTAAAAGAACAAGGAATTTTGGCTAAACCAACTAATAACAACAATGGCCAAAACAACAACAATAATGGTAATAAGGACAAAAAGAACCCTTATTGGAACAAGAACAAGCAAGTGGTCAATGAAGGAGTTGTTGACTCATCTCAACCTAAGAATGAAGGAGTTCTTAATCTCTCCAATGCAGTCCAAGCCATGAAGCTACAAACATCTTCAGCACAACAAGAGAATAAACCCAAGTATCAAGCGAGACCTAAAACAGAAAAGAGGCAATTTACCAAACTTGGGGACTCCTATGCAGACATTTTCAAGATGTTAATTGCTCATAATTTGGTGCATCCCCAAGATCCTGCAAAGCACCGCATACCAGATCCTAAGCCTCATTGGTGGGATGAGAAGGCCTTTTGTGTCTTTCACAATGGAATTGGACATAATATAGAAAATTGTTTTAAACTTAAACATCTTGTCCAAGATCTCATTGAAAGTGGATGATTACAAGTTGATGGTTTAACCACTAATGCGGATCATAAAGCTTTTAAAGAACCCTTGCCCAAATATGAGAAAGGAGAGAATTCTAGCAATAAGAATGGCAAGGCTGCTATTAACTACACCTACACAAATGCGGAGAATATTATTAACATGCTCAAAGTTGCTGATGATAATGTCAACATGATGAGAGGGAAAGACTCTTATAGATATGATGTTGATTCAAATCCTATACCTGATGAAGGACCCATTGTGGTACTCAGAGGTCCTCACTCACGAAGGATGTCTGAACCCCTCAATGCTGTCACCAGGAGCCAGTCTCAAGCTCCCATTGTTATTAGAGGTCCTAGCTCTATGAAATCTAAGTAGCCCATGTCAAAAGGTGCTCTCCCTAAATCTGTCATTGGTCTTATTAATCAATTACAATGCACACCAGTGCAAATATCTATTTTTGAGCTTTTGGAATTGTCCCCCAGGCATAAGCATGTCCTTGAGGATGCCTTGCGAGCAGCTAATGTCCCTAATGATATAGATATAGATCAATTCCAGAATATGGTCAACCACTTGGCTAGCCCTCACTACCTTACATTCTCAGAAGAAGATGACAAGTCATTAAGCCACCCACACAATTTGGCCCTTCATATAGAGGTTATGATCCAAAAGACCCATGTCAGGTGCGTGTTGATAGATGGGGGTGCTGGGCTTAATATTTGTTCTTTGAGCTTATTGAAGGCCTTGGGTTATTCAGAAGAAGTCATTGATACAAGGAAGAAGATAACTATCAAGGCTTATGATGAAGCAGAATGTAGTTCTAAAGGATTGGTTCTTCTTCCTATCCAAATTGGTCCTGTAGAGAAAGATATTTTGTTTCAGATTGTTGATGTCGGTCCTTTGGCTTACAATATTTTGTTAGGTAGACCATGGATACATGAGATGCAAGCAGTCCCATCTACTTATCATCAGTGTGTAAAGTTACCTTACAATGGAATAGAAGTCTGCATACCTAGGGATAGCACACTGTCAGTCAACACAATTTCAGTAGGGTCTCACATTCCTTTGAATAGGGAGGCCAACACTTTTGATACTACATTTGAACAATGCAAGAATAAATTCAAGACCATAGATCTTGGTATGGGGGATTACAAATTGGATTCATTCACAAAATTGCCAATTTCCCCTAGGTCTTATGGCCAACCTTCTCAAGAAATGAAGCCCTCATCTTCGGCCATGACATTATTCGATAAGTTTGTGGAATCCTCAGTTCCGATTCAAGAAGAAAAAGAAGAGGTTTCCGTTAGGGACTGGATTTACCAAGAAGAGAAATACCTACATAAAGAGAATTTTGCACCTTCCCCTAGAGCTTACGGGAGAGGGTGTACATTGGTCAAGAATATGGGTTATCCAGGACATGGTCCCCTTAGTCATAGGTTGGATGCTAAGGCTGAACCTCTTAACCATGCCCTTTTTAGATGAAGGAATAAGTCAATAGTTGGCTTAGGTTTTGAAAATAAGAAACAAAAAAGTGTCCCTGTCTCAGCTGCGACAGACAGTGACAATGACTCAGACTACACACCTAATCTTTCCAATCAACAAGACATGTCTGATGATTGGGTGCCTTCAACAAATCTCCTTTGGGGAGATTCAAAATATTTGACAACTGATAGTACTCCTATACTAGCTACAATGGATAGTGACTATATGAATGCTAGATTGACAATGGCAAGTCTTGCTATCCTAGCTGTGACGGATAGTAACAATGCTAGTACATCACAAGGCCCAAATAATGATTCAGAGATAGACTCACATGAGTTTGAATGGGACTCACTTTCAAATGCAACAATTGATTTGGACATGGATGTTGTCCATACTTATAGTACTCAACCCGATGTGACCGATGAGCTTAGTGTAGGACTAGAGGATTGTACTCCTCGAATTGCCTTAGTGGACGATGCTTCATTTGGTAGGACAAATCTTAACTCAGGTATCTTAGGAGGGGACTTGATGAATCCCGATTGTATGGTCACCAGAGATAACACCTTCTATATAAACAATGTTGAACCAGTCATTGACTTACCCCTTGTTCACTATGACCTAATTGACTGGTCTCAACAACATCAAGAGCCTGAACTCCTCACTTTTCAGAATGACTATGAAATTGCCTGCTATCTGAATGCTCTTGAACCTGTAGTCTCTTCCACCAGTGAACCGACAAGTATGACAGAGCCTGATATTAAGTACCTCAGTCTAAAAATAAAAGAAAAAGAAAAAAAGAAAAATAGGTCTGATGGCGAAAACCACTTTGTGGCAGTGTCAGAACCAAAAATAAAAAGAAAAGACGTATCTGAGGGTGAAAACCTCTTTGAGGCAGCTAAGGATGGGGTACTTAATAACTTTCCAAGTTACTTCCAAGATAGGTCATCAGTTCTCATTGAGCCTAGGCAACCAGTGAATGTGAATACAAAAGAGGCTCCCCAAATAGTGCACCTAGCTCAGTCTCTATCAGCTGAAGAAAAAGAAGCATATACAAAGTTTTTGCAAAAGAAGAAAATCAACTTTGCTTGGACATATTCAGATATGCCAAGACTTGAAACTAATCTTATTATGCATCATCTATCTATAGCTCTAGGAATAAAACCGGTTAAACAAAAGTTGAGGAAAATGCATCCTCACATAGCTCTCCTTGTTAAAGCTGAATTAGAAAAACTCCTCAGTGTAGGATTTATTAGAGCTATCGATTATGCCGAGTGGATCTCAAACATCATTCCAGTTTCAAAGCATGATGGATCCATTCGTGTATGCACAGACTTTAGAGACCTTAACAAAGTGTGCCCAAAGGATGACTTTCCACTCTCTAACATAGACATGATAGTGGATATGACCGCGGGCTATGAGATATACTCTTTAATGGATGGCTTTTCCGGATATAACCAAATAAAAATACCTCCCGAAGATCAAGAGAAAATAGCCTTCACATGTGCATGGGGAACCTATTGTTGGAACGTCATGCCATTTGGCCTAAAAAATGTAGGAGCAACATACCAGCGAGCTATGACCATAATTTTTTATGATATGATGCATAAGAACATGGAAGATTATGTGGATGATACCTTGGCTAAATCTAGAAAATGGGACACACACCTCGACGATCTGGAAGTAATTCTAGATCGCATGACACAGTTTCAGCTTAGATTGAATCCAAAAAAATGTGCATTTGGAGTTGCCTCGGGTAAACTCCTAGGATTCATAATTTCAGCAAAAGGAATAGAGGTTGATCCTGAAAAGGTCCAACCTATATTAGATATGCCACCTCCAAGAAATGTTAATCAGATGAGAAATCTTCAGGAACGACTCCAATCCATAAGGAGGTTTATTTCACAGCTTGCAGATAGAGCATACCCATTCAATAAAACATTGCATAAGGGAGCCACATGTGCTTGGAATGAGGATTGCCAAAAGAGCCTTGATCAAATAAAATAATATTTGGCTAATCCTCCAATTTTGATGCCGCCTATTCCTGGGAAACCATTGATTTTATACATTTCAGCAACAGAGTCTTCCTTGGGGGCACTGTTGGCTCAATTAGATGATATTGGGAAAGAAAGGGCCATTTACTACATTAGTCATACTCTAGTATCTTATGAGATCAATTATAATAGCATTGAAAAATCTTGTCTGGCAGTAGTGTTTGCTTCCCAAAAGTTGTGACACTATATGCTTGCTCATACTATACATTTGGTTGCAAAAATTGATCCTCTTAAGTACTTGCTTAGTAAGGTTGCCCTCATGGGTAGGCTTGCCAAGTGGATGATGGTTTTATCTAAATTTGATATAGAGTACATTGAAAGAAAGGCCATAAAAGGGCAAGCTATTGCTGACCAATTAGCTGACTTCCCAGTTAAGGATAGTATGCCTATTCAGGTAGAATTCCCAGATGAACACATACTGTATATGACTACCCGCACTTGGAAGATGTTCTTTGATGGTTCCCACATGCAAAATGGATCAGGTGTTGGAGTATTATTTGTCTCTCCACATGGGTACAACATTCCAAAGTCTTACAAACTTTTATTCCCATGTACAAATAATATTGCCAAATATGAAGCTTTGACCAATGGATTGAAAATGGCTATAGAATGGAACATAATAGAATTACATGTCTTTGGGGATTCATAGTTAATTATCAACCAAGTCAATGAGGAGTATCAAACCAAGGATGATAAATTGGTACCTTACAAAAAGATGGTTGAATCATTAGACATTGCTTTACATTTGTGACATTTCAACATATCCCTAGGACAGAGAACAAAGCTGCAGATGCTATGGCCACATTAGCTTCACTCCTTCAGTTGGAACAACATGAATCCAGATTCAAATTCTTGGTGGAAGAACTACACCATCCCATATTTGACTCATCTGAAAGCAATGTCATTTATACCCTTGTCACACATGAGTCTTCCCGCTATGGTGCTATCTATTCATATCTACGTGATGGCATCATCCCTGACACTTTCAACCATTTTGAACGCTGAAACCTCATCCGTAATGCCTCTTGCCACACCCTTATCTCTGGTGATTTGTATAGGAGGGGTTTAGATGGGACACTTCTTAGGTGCTTGGAAAAGGAGGAATCCAACCAAGCATTAGCAGACATCCATGAGGGCATTTGTGGTGGACACTCTAATGGTCTTGCCATGGCTCAAAGGTTGCTTAGGGTGGGGTATTACTGGCCCATAATGTAGACAAATGCAGTAGCTTTCTCCAAGTCTTGTGAGAAATGTCAAAAACATGGAAACCTGATTCATGCTCCAGGTAGGGAGCTAATTCCTTCCATTTCTCATTGGCCATTTCAGCGCTGGGCCTTTGACCTTGTTGGGCAAATTCACCCCAACTCATCAGGTGGACATAAGTTTATCATCACAACTACTGATTATTTCATGAAATGGGTAGAGGCAGTCCCTCTTTCTATTGCCTCAGGCAAAATAGTTTCCCTATTTATTGTGAATCATATCATTTGCCGATTTGGAGTGCCTTCTGAGATTATTACTGATAATGGAGTTCAATTCAAGAACAAGGACCTAAAACATTTATGCAAGAAGTTTAAAATCAAATAGCATTGGTCCTCTATCTATTTTCCACAAGGAAACGGACAGGCAGAAGCCTCTAATAAAACCATTCTTAAAATCCTTCATAGAACCGTACACAAGAATGGTAGGGATTGGCACTTACAAATCAATCTAGCACTATGGGCCTATAGAACTAGCATTCGTACACCTACAGGAGCTACTCCTTTTGCTCTTACCTATGGCGCTGAAGCAATGTTGCCTTTAGAAGTAGAGATACCTTCACTTAGAATCTCTCTCAAAGGTTTGATTACAGATGAGGATTACCGCGCCATGAGGTTACAAGAACTAGAACTTCTCGATGAGAAGCATAAGGCTTCCTTTGATCACATGAGAGTATATCAGAAGCGTATGTCCAAAGCATTCAACAAGAAGGTTCACCCTAGGGAATTTCAGATAGGTGATCTTGTTTTGAGAGAGAACCCTAAGAATCAACATAACAGAGAACAAAAGGGCAAGTTCGAACCTAATTGGCTTGGACCATACATTATTATAGTAGCTTTTGGTACAGGTACATATTTACTATCGAATGAAGATGGAGAACAGCTCCCTGAGCCCATCAACATTTTGCACCTAAAGAAGTTCTATCCTTGATGCCCGTTTCTGTTTGGGGGCATCCTTTGTACATATTTTATTGATCTTGAAAAAATACCCAAAAATATATATATGATGCTGAAAAAAAATTCCTAAAAAGCATATACAGTCCTGAAAAAATACATACAAAAAAAAAAGCAAAAAGAGAAAAAAAAAAGAAGAGAAAAAGTGCCTTGGAGAAAACCTGGAAATAGGCGCCTTGGTAGCAAAAATGCAAAAAAATGAAGAAAAAAAAAAAATTACAATAAAATCTCCAAGTGGTGAAAACTTGGAAACAAGCGCTACTTGAGGCCTTTGCACTCCTATTTGTTAGCGTGCGTCCTCGACACTGAGCCTTTCTCCATCATGCCTTGACCCTATTTGACTTGGTCTAGAATTGCTCTTTATTTTGTCTAGGGGGCATAACTGTTAGCATAGGTCCTTTAGGTGCATTTGTCTCTTGGGACATTTCACAACAGGTGTTTTTCAACACCACCCCAAACAATATTTTTTTTAACACTACCCTTGCGTCGAGTGTTTCTTAACACTTATCAAATGTCTTACCCAATAGTCCAAGTGTAATGTGATATTTCTCACTACGCAGATGTGATACTCAGAGTTTGACTCTATGGCCAACACACACGCACTTAAACAATCAACTTGTTGAGATATGTTGACTTTATTTTTCTTTGTGCTGTCTATGAGGATTTCTTTGATGAGTGGTCTCTCCCTGAGAAGTTTTCGATGATGCATAGCTAGAAGACTGAGGGTATGAGAACATGTTTTCTTTCTTTATCTACTTATGGGTATAGTTTTTTGATCCTAACTGTCATGAGCATTTATGCTGGTCCTACTTGACACTATGGATTGACAAGGTATTATCCTTGACTATTTTGCGAGTGCATGCTTCTAGTTATCCTGACTTTCATGTGTCTTGATACAAGCATAATCTTTCCATATCAAACTTAGGTGATCTCACTGCACTAGTCATCTTGACCTCCATATATTTGATGCCTAGGTGGGATTTCCACATTTTTATCTGATAAAGATCATATTCATATTCACATAGTTATGCTAGTGTGCATTGTATGATCTTAAGGTGCTACCTAACACTTGATGATGATAATTAGATGTCTATAGGCGTTGTGACCTTGCAAGTCAACCACTTTCATAGTAGCTTGCATTCTTAGGTTCATCATAGTTTAGTTTTTGCATCTTGCATATGGAGAGAGCTCTCCTTTTTATCATCTACGGACTAGTTGGTCAATTGTGCTCATTTTCTAATTCTTCTTGATCATATCTTTCATTTTTGGTCTTTCATATCACATCATTTTCTATCCATTTTCGGACTCGAAATTGAAATTCGAGGTTATCTTGCCAGTCAAAATTGGATTTCAAATCTTCTCCCTCTTCTGCACAGTTGACTGACCTTTTGAGGCATAATTTAATTTTCGATGGACTTTCTTCCTTCCATGTCTCTCAAATTTTTTAGTCTCTCATTCGCTCTATTTCTAGTCTTCTATTTCTATTCTTCTACTTCCTCACTGGGGCATGTTTCATTACCTAATGGTTAACCTATTGACCCTTACCTTCGATTGTGATTTTATTATGATTTGATCAACCTTATCGATTTGTTGTCTCTCCTCTACCTGATTTCGATTTCGATTCTGAGGGGGCGGTACCTATGGGATTCTCATCCCTGATTCTCTTGATTTTCCTGATTCAAACATCTTTTGTGAGCTTTTGCTCAAATTTGAGATTCTTATCTCTTACTTTGAATGTGATCCTGAATCGACCTCATATTCAAAGGCCTTTGTTTATGTTTGTCCGGGTGTGATCCTGAATCGACCTCACATCTGAGTTATTTTGTGATCCCAGATCGATCTCACATTTCAACTTCATTCTTTGACTACATGTGTTCCCAAATCGATCACACATTAGTCAAAGAGGGGCAAATGTATGCACCCAAAAATGGTCGCCTAGACTTTGGGCCCCATTTATTTGATTTATCAACCCTGAATTAGTTTTATCAATAATCAATATTTTCAACATTATCAATTTCTTAATCAAATCTTAATTTTGATCATATTGGATTTTTATCCTTGGGCTAACCATTTTATACTAAAGTCTTTATTTATTTAAAAGGAATATTTCCTCCCCTTTTATTTAAATAAAAAGCCCCACCTTTTCCTCTTATCAAAGTTGCACAAATAAAGCACTATTCTTATTTTATAAAAAGAGAAAAAGTACCTTTTGTCTCATATGGACATAAAGTCAACTCCTATTTTCCTATTGGAGGATACTTGTGCACATGGATTGCTCCTCTTTCAAGCTCCACGGTTGATTGAGACTTTTGCCCCTTAATCTCCATGGTCCATTCCTTTGCATTTCTTATAAAAGAAGAGCTCTCTCCCTCATTCTAAGACACTTGTTTTATGCTAACTCTATGCTATAGGAATTCTTGAAGACTTTGGAGCCTTTTGGAGATCATTGTTGCATTACATCTTAGAGTTCCTCATTTGCTTCATAATTTAGTTTCCATTCTTGCATAGTAGTTCATGTTTATGCTTTCATAGTTTAGATTTCACTTTCAAGCTTTAGAATAACTCACATAGCTTAATTAGGGGATTTGTAATCCATTGCTATTTCCTTTCATAGTTGCATTGTACTTTCATTTTGATAGATTAATCTTGCATATTCATATTAGCGTGCATTGCATTGCATTCATTTGATTTATTTTGGGGATTTTGGCACTCTTGCCCTAGTCTTCAATTTTATGAATCTCTCATTGTGTGGTTGACTAGCAAGGTCACTAGTTTATAGCTCTAGCTGAGAGCAAATTCATTATAGTCCCTTGCAACTCCATGCATAGAGAGCTATGGATCACTTTGTGAGGGCTTATTCTTGAGTTTCCTTACATGTAATGATTCATAGAAGTGTGGTCACTTTTACACCATACATAAGGTACCTTAGACATTTTAGTCTCTTCTTCTGGTGTCTTGGGACACATATCCTTAGTCAATTTCAAATGACTAGGCAAAGGTGTGCTTACAGCTTTGGCATTCTCCATAGAAAAACGTTGCAACACCTTCTCAATATAATCAGTCTGAGATAGAGACAATTTCTTATTTTTCCTATCTCTGCAAATTTTCATACCAAGGATTTGTTTTGCTTCCTCCAAGTCCTTCATAGAAAATGAATGTGCTAACTGTTATTTCAACCCCTTATTGTGATCCATGTTAGACCCAGCTACAAGCATATCATCAACATATAAACATAAAATAATGTACTTGTCATCATCCAACCTCTTAAAATAAACACAATGGTCAGAATGACATCGACTGTATCCATGCTCATTCATAAAAGTGTCAAATTTAATATACCATTGCCGAGGTGCTTGCTTCAAGCCATATAAACTTTTCTGCAATCTACACACCAAATTCTCCTTACCCTTGACCTCAAATCCTTGTGGTTGTACCATATATATTTCTTCATTCAAATCACCATGAAGAAAGGTTGTTTTAACATCAAGTTGCTCTAAATGCAAATCTTCAGTAGCCACAATACTTAAAACAGTACGAATAGAAGTCATTTTAACAACTGGAGAAAAAATCTCATCAAAATCAATACCATGTTTCTATGCAAATCCTTTTACGACTAATCTGGCTTTAAATCTTTTCTTACCTCCATCTTCTTTCAACCTATAAACCCATTTATTCTACAAAGCCCGTTTACCTGCAGGTAACTTACATAAATCCCAAGTCTGATTTTTCAACAAGGAGTCCATTTCATCTATCATTGCAGACTCCCACTGAAGCTTTGTATCCACCTGCATAGCTTCATTATAACATTCAGGTTCACCAGCATCAGTTAATAAGATAGAATACAAAGAAGGGGAAAATCTATCTGGAGGTCTACTTAGCCTTGTTGACCATCTAACATTCACTGGGGTGTGCGGTATTTGTTGTTGTTGTTGTTGTTGTTGTTGTGTAGCATAAGGAACTACTGGAACATCAACTTTTGGAGTATCATCCAGTACTACATAGTCATTTTCTTTCTTCTCATGTTGCTGCAACATATCTTTGTACAATACTTTCTCATTGAATATGACATCCTTGCTTCTTACAATTTTATGAGTTTCAAAATCCCAAAGCCTATAACCAAATTCATCAATGCCATATCCAAAAAATACACATTTCTTTGACTTAGCTTCCAGCTTGGTTCTATTTTCAGAATCTATAAGTGCAAAAGCTTCACAACCAAAGGTTTTGAGAAAAGAATAACTCACCTTCTTACCACTCCATGCTTCCTCTGGAATACCACAGTCCAAAGGAGTAGAGGGGCCTCTATTGATTAAATAAACAACAGTGTTCACAACCTCTACCCACATATTTTTGGGCACCCTAGCATGCAACCTCATACTCCTTGCACGCCCCATTATTGTCCTGTTCATGCGTTCAGCCACTCCATTTTCTTGTGGAGTCCTTGGTACAGTTTTTTGCCTACAAATACCATTAGAGGAACAATAATCTTCAAATTATGTGCTGCAATAGTCACCACCATTATCAGATTTGAGACATTTTAACCTTTTACCAGTCTCATTCTCAACCAAGCATTTCCATTTCTTAAAAGTTTGAAATACATCAGATTTTTGTCTAAGAAAATAAATCCATACTTTTCTTGTTGCATCATCTATAAATGTAACATAATACAAAGAGCCACCAAGGGAAGATACCTGATTTGATCCTCATACATCTGTATGCACAAGCTCTAATCTCTCATTTTTCTTTTCCTTCCCACTCTTCACAAAACTAACTCTCTTTTGCTTTTCATAAACACAACTTTCACAAAAATCCATATTGACACATTTCATACTAGGTAAAACTTTCTTTGAATGAAGTAATTTCATACCTTTTTCACTCATGTGCCCAAGTCTATTGTGCCACAGTGCTGTGTCAGAATCTACAACAATGGTTTGCAACAATGGTTTGATGTTCTTCCTGCTCAACTACAGCCACTGTTCTTGAACATTCATTATCTTCTGAAACAATTAAAGTAGAAGGAACAATATGGCCTGTACAAAGATATAAGCTGCCTAATTTCACACCTTTTGCTACTACTAAGGAACCTTTTGAAACCTTCCAATTTTTATTATTAAAAGTAACTGTGCAACCCTCATCAGTGAGTTTCCTTGCTGAAATTAAATTTCTACTCAGCCTTGGAACATGTCTTACCTCTTCTAGTAGCCAATGATTCCCATTGTGCAACTTAATCTTGATTTTCCCTTTTCCAACAATTTGACAGGGTTCATTATCTCCCAAATAAACTAGCCCAAAATCCCCTTGGAAATAATCAACAAAATAACCTCTATGGGGTGTAGCATGAAATGAAGTCCCCGAATCTAACACCCATGAATCATCAACATTTTCTAAAGACAAGAGCTAAGCATCCTCTTCGGATTTGTTACTTACCACATTTGCCTCCTTGTTTCCATCATGTTTGTCTCCTTGATCTTTCTTTTGAGACCAACAATCTTTCTTATTATGACCTGGTTTTCCATAGTAACAGCAATCATTTGGCCCTTTGGATTCAGACCTCTTTCCCTTTGATTTCTCATGATTTCTAGAGTTATTTCCTCTATCTCTTGTTCTGCCTCTGCTTTCTGCGTTCAATACACTACCCGATATGGATGCCCCTAAGCTTTTCCTATGAATTTCCTCAGTCAATATAACACCAATAACATCATCAAACTTTAGGGTATTAGAACCAGAAACAAAATTACTAACAGCCATTCCAGCTTTCTGGCAAAGAACACAAAATCAAGAGAGCCCTAACCTCTTCATCAAAAGTAATTTTAACTGAGGCTAACTGACTTTTAACTGTATTAAACTCATTCAAATGATCAGCAACTGATCCACCTTCTACCATTTTCATATTAAATAAACGCTTCATAAGAAATACCTTGTTTGAAGCTGAAGGCTTTTCATACAACTTCGCTAGGGTTTCCATCAGAGTTTTAGCTATTGTTGCTCTAGTAATATTGAATGCCACCAATTGTGCTAGGCATAAACGAATACTCCCCAATGCCTTCCTATCCAAAATATCCCAATCTTCTTGAGACATTGTTGCCTCTTTCTTGGCTATTCCCTCTAATGGCTGCCATAGATCTTTCTGATAGAGATAGTCCTCCATTTGCATCTTCCATAATTGGAAGTTCTACCCATTAAAATTATCAACCTTCAGCCTACCCTTGTCTTCCATTTCTCCCACTTAACCAAGAGACTCTCCCACTGACTCATGAGACCTGCTTCAGAGAATAGATGAAAGAACGAATGAAATAACCTCGTTCTAATATCACTTGTTAGGATTAACAATGCAGAAATAACAATTACATGCAAATATAACCAATATCAAAAAACAATAAACCACATAGAAGAGAACACAAGACACAAAGATTTAATGTGGTTCACCCAATCCCTGGGCTACGTCCACCAATAGCGAGTCCAATATTTTATTATCCAGTGATTACAACCTGATTACAATTCGTAATCCCTTACAACTCAATTCTGCCACAAGTACTAAAATCATACATCATAATGAAATCCCTAACCCTAAGCCAATATAACAAGGCTTATGTCAATTAACAAGTTAACCCTAAAATACTTGACGAGTCAACCTAAGAAAAGGCTTGACGAGTCAACCTAGGGAAATTTTTGACTTGTCAACTCAAAAATGCTTGACGAGTTAACTCCCAAAAAAAATTTGAACCCCACGAAGAATGAAAAGTGTACAGTACTTTCCTAGATAGTACTTTCCTGATCAGTCACCACAAGCTAACAGTATATTTACAAACAATGGCACATGCATGACATAACATGTAACAACATATAGAAGAAGTGAGATACAAATAGAGGAATTTTATGATAGATTGATTCCTTCATCACCTTGAGCCAACAAAGAATCAAGGGTCATTTAAAGAAATCTAAATAAAACATATATCAAGTAGCACACCATATGAGGGAAGAACATTAAAAAAATAAAATACAAAAAGAATGCATTGTGCAAGAGGAGAAAGTCAAGCATATCATATTCCCCCTCCCCCCCATCTCGGTATGTAGTATTTAGGGAAGGTGGGCAACATGTAAGAGGAGAAACATCAAGCATGGTACATGAAACAATAGTCAGTTCCAAACAAGGACCATGCTATAAACATTGGTCGCCTTGTTCATCACTAGTACTAATAGATAATTATTCTAAAAACACAGTTGATAAATCATGATTAACATCAGTAAGCTCATACATATCAGCACATGAATATCATTATTAGTTGCACTAGGAACATAAAAAGTATCATCATAAAGAGTATATTCTTCATCCAAATTTATAGCAATAGAATCTAAGATACAAATAGAATTATCATGTTTGTTCAATTTCATCTTTTTTCAAGTTAACTTCCTCCTTTGGGATATGCATAGGCTAGTCAAATAGAATCAAAGCATCAATAGATGTTCTGGGTAAAGAGAGATTTGGGGGAGCATGTTTACGGGCTCTAGCATGAAATTTATGGTGATGATCATGAGCACAATGATTAAATTTGGTTTTTCTAGAAACTTAGTTTGGTTTAGGATCAATCAACATCAATTCATTTTCTTCCTTAGAGGGTAGAGTGGAAGGAACCTCACTAGGTTGAGAGATATTATCGGTTGAACGTTTATAAGATATAAGTGGCAGAACAAAAGCATATATAGGAGGTGTAGGTGGTGTGGGAAGGATTCCAAGTCCAGGGAAAGGAGATGGAACATCCTTAGGATTTCTAAGCTCATAAATCTTTAGGATTTTGTATTTTTTATATGATTGAAAGATATTATATCTACGAGATTGGGTTGGTGGAGTTATGGAAGGCAAAAAGAAATCAAGGTCAACAGAATCTTGAGGTACTGAAGGATGATAGAGACTATGATTAATAATCATCATTTGTCTATTGCGAGAAAACTTCAAACACTTATGAATAGGAGAGGCTTATTTGAAATCAATCGAAAGTAGGGATGACAACAAAGATGAAATCTAAAGTTTTACCACCAACTTCTATGGGAAATGTAATACAACCATGGGTATGATAATAGAATCCATTAAAATTTTGGATCATAACACCATATTTATCATAGAAATCACATTACAATCATCCATTGTAAATATGTTCTTTAGTTATCACAATCACCATGCTAGTAGGTTCAACAAGGACACCACAAGAATAAAGCTTATTAACCTTTGCAACAGTGTAAAGATGACCATCAAGTGCCTTAATTATCTCACCAGGGTCAAAGGTAATGTGAATATCAAGTTTAGATTTGGGTTTTGGTTCACATAGGGATTGATCACTTAGGTTGACAACATTATTGGCTTCAACACACTTATCATCATAATCAACAATGTGAATGGAAGAAGAAGACAAATATTGGGTAGGCTCAATGGTATTGGTTGAATGAGATGGAAAAGGGTTGGTATACATTTGAAAGTTTTGGTTGGGAGGTTCTAAAAATTTATTTCTTTTATCATTAACACCCTCAACAAATATAGTATTAGAATCAATGAGGTCTTGAATAATAAATTTCAAACAGAAACATATTTTAGTATCATGACCATGTTGACAATGGTATTGGCAAAAGACTTTGTCATAAAATAACTTAGGAAAAGGTTTAGATTGGTCAATCAGTTTAATAGGAGGAAGATTTAACACTTTAGCATCACTCAACTTCAACATCACATTATGAAAAGATTTAGAAAGTTGAGTAAAATTATGAGGTCTAAAAATAGATGACAAAGGAGTCACACCTTTGGATTCTACTACCACTTGTTCATCAACATTGTTGGATGAATTATTGATCTTCATGAAGCTCTTTGGTTTTTGAAACTTGTTAAATTTTTGGGATGTGACATCATTCTTATCATTCGAAGTAATTAAAGTAGTTCTCTCAAACTGATTCACTTGAAGCTGATAATTATGAACCACTGCACACAATTGAGGGAAAGAAGAAAATTCCAAGAGAAAAATCTTATTCCTAATGTATTTTTGTAAATTAAAAATAAAAATGAATTTCACATCAATGTCAGGAACATGATAAGAAAGTTGAGCATGAAAATGCTTAAATCTACTAATGAATTAGTCACTTTTTTTATAATGCCTTGTTTACAATGCATTAAACTAGTCAAAAAAACCTTAGGACCAATATTGTTTTGAAATTGTTGGATAAAAGTATTAGCAATATTTTGAAAGGAATCAATAGAATAAGAAGGCAAATAACAATACCATTGCAATGCTTTATCTCAAAAGGTTCTAATAAACGATTTATCCATGAACCTATGATCATGAGAGAAATCACTACACAAGGTCTGGAAGGTTTTGACATGGGTCAAAGGATCACCTTTACCATTATAAGTCTCAAAATGGGGATTCTCCATATATTGAAGAATAATAGCATGGATATTATCCAAGGACAAAGGGCTAGCAATGTCACAAGTAGGGATTTTGAACTTGGACTAAGTCATTGAAGCAATTTTTTGTTTTAAGGAAGACATAGTTTAGGCCAAGCTACTAATAGTAGAATTGGTAGAAATATTAGCAAGAGAGATGTTTGAAATGTTTGGAGCATTATGAGAAATGAAAGGAATGGTTGAATATGAAAAAGGAACACTATTGTTAGTGGACATTGATGAAAGTAAAGAAACACATGGAACACTTGAAGGAATAGTGGGAATAATAGGATTAGAAATGCGAACATGTGTAGGGTTGAGATTTTTAATGGAAGTAGTGATAATGGATGGAGAATATGTGGACACACTAGGAATAGGAGTAGAAATAGGCATGGAGGTTTCAACACTAGTGATAAGTGCAATGAACCTAGTTCTTGGGCATAATCTCTAATGGGCTTGATATCATTATCAATAAGATGAGAGATACTACACAAGATATTAACACCATGCTCATCATTATGAATTATCTTCTTCAATCCTTCTATAATGGATGTGACCTTGGGATTAGAGTTTTATTGTCCTACCCATTGCTCAAAATTTTCAAATTCATGGGAAAGTTTTGAACTTGCATATAAGGGACTCTTAAGGCCTCATATTCATCATGGGAAGAATGAGAGGAGTTGTTTTCAATGATATAATTCATGTCATTAGTAGACATGTTGGTCTCATCAAGATTCATAATAAAAATAAAAGGCTAAAGATTTGGTCTCATCAAGATTCCTAGGAAAAGTAAATGGCTCAAGATTAAAGGAACCCATAAGTCTACGACTTCTCTAACTGGAATGTTATAAGTAGGACTCAAGGTAATAATACCCATGCATAAGGGAATGAAATAAAGGTAGATCTAATGCAATTGCAATATTTCGAAAGAGATATACAATTCAACTAAAGAAAGCAATATTTTGTTTATGAAAAACACATCTAAGTTCTATCAAATTTAAAGATCTAATCTAAGGAATGCAAAGTAGATCTAGATCTAGATCCAACTACCAAAATGAAAAGTATGTAATGCATACAAAGTAGATCTAAACACCAAATGAGAATTATAAATGTTATGATTTGGGCTCACCAAAAAATATGCATAAAGAAAGGAGGGAAGGTAATGTATAAATAGGTAAATGACTTCCAACTTTCATTAATTGCACATTTCAGAAGGAAGATGCCCCCAATAGGCTCAAGAGGTAACTCAAGCGTTGAATGGGGATAATGAACCTTTGCTAAAATATGTGATTAATAAAATGGAAATGACAAATGATGCAATGTAAATGTGTAGTGTCCCCCCCCATAGTTTATTTTTTAGTTATCTTTGTCAAACTCTTTTAGGCCACTTTTATGTGTGCGTTAATTATTTCAGTGATATTTGGATTATTATTTTGATTACATATGAAACTTTGGATTATGTGTTATATCATGTATTTTCAATTAGATGAATATGGTTATTTTCATGTCAATTTAAATGCTTATGATGATGTATATGTTATGGTTATATTTTGATGATAATTTTATATGTTAGGATGTTATTTACATTTATGGTGTTACTAACCCCATACTTGTATGTGTATGGTTAGTGTGTGTGTTTTATATTTTTGTTTGATGTGCTTGATGTGGTTGAGGGATGGAGTCGTAGTTACTTACTTGCGAGATCCACATGATCGGTCGATCCCCACCATTGTCTGTTATATATCTATACATGTATGTACATGCTTATCTTTTATGTAGGATTTCAGGTGTCAGACATTGACTTCCCTGAATTGTCAGGATGAGCGTGCCCTATCACAATATCTCAAATGGTAAGAGAGGGGAGATAACACACAGGTCCAAACCCCAACCCAAGCCAATATTGTCCTAAATTAAGGGACAATTTTATGATTGAGTTCCCTATCTGAATGCGTCAAGATGACATGAATTCGTGAATCCTTCCTTGGTGTCTATGTGTTATGGAGTTAGTTGATTTTCAGATTTTGGGAGTCAAGTATTTTTTTCTTCTGTGAATTATTTGATTTAAATAATTAAATTAGGAGTAATTATGGTATTAAAATAAGCTATATTTTATGATGTGAAAATATTTGATATAGAGAACATTTAATTATTAAGGTTGATTAAATACCTTTGACTAAATTAAAAGATTTAAATTTGGAATTAAAGAGCTTAATTAATTATTAAATCCTAATGTAAATTAAATGGCCTAGTTGATTTATTTAATATTTAAATTAATTAGTTTGCATAGTTAACTATGTGCTAAAGTATTTATTGAGTAATTAAATAATTATATGCAATTTTAGTTGCACTTTTGGTTTAAGTGAAATTGAAATTATAAGTAAAGTTAAAAGTTGAGTTCGAGTTTTATTTTAAAAGTGCATTATTTATTGAGTTATTTTATCATGCAGCTGGGGAGAGAGAGTTGAGTTCTGCTTTTGAGTTTTCATGTTTTTGAAACCCTAGGAGGGATAGGTTTCATTTATGTAGGGATTTTGGGTATTATTTTCATTACGTCTATTAGGTTTTGGAGGAGCTTTGGAAGAGTTGGGAGATTTTTGGAGAAAGCTTGTTTTGGTGGGCATTGTTTTGTGATTGTTTTGAAGGCTTGGATTTTGAAGGTTGTCTTGGGTTCTTCTTGACTTTAGATTTTCAGACATTGGTTAAGGTAGGGTTTGAAACCCTCATTTTCTTTGCAGATTTCCTTTTGAAAAGATTGTATACTTCATGTCTGAGATTGTGTGTGATTGTTTTGAAATTGGCTTATGTGGTAATGTTGGGTTTGTTGTTGTGAAAGTTGGATTAAACTGATGTTAGATTGATCTGGAATTTCGTTGGGGGCTTTGAAAACTCTAGAATAAATCTTAGGAAAAGTTAATATATTTTTCTCAATACGTTGCTAAAAGATTGAATTGGAAAATTGCATGTGGAATCAAAATTATTAGATGTTAGCTTTGCCTAAAAACCTAGTTTCTATTGAAGAAAATCAATTTGTAATTATTATGTTTTGCATGTTTTAATGTTTGAGGGTTTGGATTAAATCTACTATTATATATATATATTTAGTGTATTGATTTTTTTGATAAAAAAAAATTGTTTTTATTAAATAAAATAAAATTTTCTAAATGTTGGTTGAGGAGATTGTTTTTATAGAAAAAAAAATTAAATGAAAAAATTTATAAAACAACTATGGGAGGCGAACCTAACCCGACCCCCTTTGCGGCACTTGACAGCCCATGGGGTCATGCGCAACCCCTAAGGGGACTGACGCACA
Source organism: Chamaecyparis obtusa (assembly GCA_027943335.1). Taxonomy (NCBI): domain Eukaryota; kingdom Viridiplantae; phylum Streptophyta; class Pinopsida; order Cupressales; family Cupressaceae; genus Chamaecyparis; species Chamaecyparis obtusa. Next base: position 15,301 of record BSBK01011891.1, on the reverse strand, counting down.
AGTCCCCGTGCACTATCGTGTGCAACCCCTAGGGACTATCATGTTAGCCCATTGGGACCTATCATGAGCAACCCCTAGGGACTGTCACGTCAGCCCATTGGGACCTATCATGAGCAGTCCAAAGGGACTGTCACGACAGCCCAAAGGATTGTCGTGCGCAATCCTTGGGATTGCGACGGTAGGCCCATGGGTCCCCCCTATATTTTGTTTATTCACTTTTTAATAAATAAAAATTTATTTATTAGTTTTTAAATTAAATTTAAATAATATTTATATTTAAATTAATTTATTTTTAATTTAGTTTAATTTAATTTTTAATTAGACTATTTTATATTTAATTTACTTTAATTTTTAAATTAGTTTTTTTAATTTATAATTAATAATATTAGTTTATATTATTAATTGAGATTAAGTTTCATTATGTTTTTATTTAATTGATTTATTTTGTTATTGAGAGATGCCTTAATGTATGGACATGAATTGTTGATGAGATTTTAATCGTTATTGGATAATTTATGTTAATTTGTTTATTGGGGATTTTTAGTTGACATTTTAGAAATGGATACCAGAGGCTTAGGGTATGTACTTATGTGATGTTTTATAACCTGATTTGTTTACTCAACAATCGTTATGGTTTATATGGAGGCTTGGGAATGGTCTTGTGGTATTATGATTTGGGAATTAATACATGTCCCTTATGATTTTTGTGGAACCATTGTGAGGACTCTATTGTTATCTTTGGTTGTTATTCAGTTTGTGAACCTAGGTAGGTTAACTAAGTGTATAGGTGGGAAGTGGCTTTTGATAAGCATTGGAGCCCACAAGTGGCTCCAAGGATAACCTATTGCAAGTGACTTAATACGTGATAATTAAATGACATTGAGAGTTTAAATAAGTTAATAAGACATTGTGTGCCTCACCCATGCCCGAGTTCCTGATTGAGTTTGACTAGGATGGGAGTGGGAAGATGCTTGTCGCTTATGTGGATTGGATATAGCATAAGTTGGTACCTCATCTACATGAGAGGTCACTGATACCACATAGAGTCACAGGGCACCGGGGTCTTGAGAGACTACCAAGATAACCTTAGAGTTGGCTCGTGTGATGACACTTCCATTTATGCATCTTAGGTTTCCTACATGTGTCAGTTGCCTCTAGTTGAGTATGTTATACCTTGTTGTCCTATTGTACCTTTGAGTTAGAAATATTTCAGGATCTCTTCCTTAGCTTATTTATGTTTATTGTTGATGTGTGTTATTTGAGTGGGGTATGTTGTTATCTCCTCGACACGGTGGGAGTGGACCATTTAGGTTCCATGAGGTCGAGTGGTAGTGATTCTTTTTCCATTTGAGATTTTGATGTTCATGTACCAGTGTTGGATGATCCCTATAGTAGTTGTACCTTCTTGTCCTTCATTATTGGAGATATATTCTTATATTTCTTATTCCATGTTCCTTGTATCTGTGTATCAGTTATTCAGGAGATATCATGTTGTACTTTATTTTGGTTATTGTATTACATACCCTGCGACATGTGCAGTGGATGTGGATTATTATGGATACCTTACAGTACCAATTATATTTATGTTATCTTTTATATGATGTTGTGTTTATCATTCATTTGCATGCATGAGATTTGTAATTATATCTAATCTAAAGTAATTAATTAATGTTTACGTAATCTACGTCAAGGAACCCTTGAGATTTGTAATCTATGTTGAGTTGTATTTATATGTGAGTTGTAAATTATATTGAATTGCTTCCGCATTGTTAAACATTGTTGTTGTTGTTTGTAAAAACTTAAGAAAAAAATTATTCTATAAACTTAGTTGCATGTTTAGGTTAATTTATCCTCGGTTCCTTGGCGGGGCATTACAAAATGCCTAATTAGGAAAGTGACTGAAAACTATAAAAAATAGTCTCATATAAATAGATGGTGAGTAGAAAAGTACAAAAATAGAAACCAACACTTAGATCTGACTTGTGGGTGAAAAATAGGCTTAAAATATAGGGTATAGGGTGAAACTTTCCCTATACATGGGAACATAATGCATAGGGATAGATCTGACTGAATTTTTCTAAGTATTTTTTATGGTATCTAATCTCTCTAATTCTCATCTGGTTTCTCTATAACATGTTCCTACACACATAAAATTGGGGGAAAAGGTTGGCTAAAGGATTTTTCCTTAGTCAAACCCCTATTTAGGAATCAACCTTGAAAATGAAAAGAATTTGCATAAAAGAAAGCATGTAAAAAGGTAAATAGTATATTCACCTTGCATAAACCCTCATGGATGGATATAGAAATTTCTTATACCCATCAAGATGTTTGAATGTGCTTGAGATTCAAAAATTTGACCTTGGAATGCAAAGTAAAATTAAGTATTCCATCACAAATGCATATATCTATGATTGCCACTCCTAGATCTTAGATGTAGATATGCTTGAAAATTGTTTGCAATGAAGGAGACAGAAGGTGGATGGAAGGAAAGATCTTCTTGCTTGATTGAGAATTCCTATACTTGGAAATCATGGGAGATAAATTTGCTTCAATTGGATAATATTGCATTTGATTTGAATGATCTTGAAGAATTGGAGACTTGGAGATCTTGATATTGGATGCTTTCCTTCAAATATTGAATCAAATTGGTCAATTGCACTTGATTGCTTGAGAATATTGATAGATTGATTGACAAAATGCTTGAGTATGGTTGTGATATAAAAAATGAGGATAGATAAGATATTTTTATACTTAATCCATCATTTCAAGATTTAAAAATAATCCAATTCGACCATGAAAACAAAACTTCCACTAATACCCTGATATCAAGCCCTATGCCAAATTTGGGCCCCAGTTGCCTGCAACAAAATGCTAATGGTGTTCTATACCCTGGGAAATGAGCCAAAATTTAGAGGGGATGCTAGGATAGATGAAAAGAAGTGAGGGGAGAAAGGAAAGGTTGCTAGGTTAATCATAACAGTCATTCAAACCTGGAAGTCACCAAAATAGGGTATAATAGGTCCTAATAAAGTATTTAATTATGGGTGCTAAATTTTTAGGATAATACAAGCTCAAAAACTACACAATTAGATCCTAGTAACAATATGACAATTTGAATTTCTATGGAAAATATCTCCTGCTTATCAATAGATAAATATAATTGGATAAGACAAGATAGAAGGCTAGAAGGGGGAAAAGAAGAGTTTCAAGATGCACAAATTGACAAAGAGAAAATAGATCAATTTTGAAACCATAAATAGATCCTAGGGAATGAAAATAACCTATAAATTCCATTTGAAGAGGATCTGGAGGGATTATGGTGATTTAGTCAACTAATTCCCAATACTAGGTCAACTGGGTCAACTTGTTCCGTGCACTTTATTTTGCTTTCAATTGCAAACTATCAACGAGATCCTGAACTTCCTAGATTTGATCTTGAAACAAGCACCACTTGTTCCTACACACAAAAAGGAAGGAAATGTTGTGTAGAGAGGGGTGTGCCTTGAGGAATCAACCCTGAAATGAAATGAAATGTGCTTGAAAGGAAATCTTGCTAATATGAAATAGAAGCTAGATCTGAAACATGGATTACCTCATACCTTGATTGGACAAGGCTTCTTTAGATGTAATCACAAGTATTAATTCAATATCTTTTGACTCCATAAAAAACCTAAAAGGAAATTATGAAAAATAAGCCTTGTGTAATGGATGTTGCAGTTTGTTAAAATGCTCAATGGAGAATGAGAAGAATGAATTGAAGACTTGAATTTTTGAATGTGTGTATGCTTATATGTATGTAGATCGATGCTTATGTTATTATCATCTTCCTTGATGGTGGACTCCTTTACTTTTGGCCTTCAATGAGGGAAATTTTCTTGCTCCATAGACAAGATCAACTTGGAAAATGCCTTGAAATGCTTGAGATCTACCTTAGAATGATTGAGATGCAAATTTATAAAGGAGAGATTTATAAGGTCCCAACCCAACATATCACAGCATAGCATGCATTTCCATACTTTGATTTTCTTGATGATACACTATTTTGGCATATTAGACTTATGGGACCATGATTTCATATTATTAGACAGTATGTGATGATTTTTATATTATGTTGATCATGATGTTAGATACACTTTTATATGTGTATGATCGACAAATATTGATGAAATGATATAGATGGTAAATTGAATTCTAAATCTTATGTTTTGATTTATATCGACTTGTGAAATATGATTTGAAATGATTGGGATGTCAATTATTTTTTTATATATGTACTAACTTGTTTATGCAAATGCTTTAGGGTTACTTGAGATAGTGGAATTTAGAATACATATATTGCATATGGAAATGGTATTACAAATGTTGTTTTGAATTATGATGAAGTTGTGAAATGCAAGTTGCTAATGAATATGTGTTTAAATATTATCATGGATTTTGCATTGTTATATATATATATATATATATATATATGGTTTATTCTTGAGATACTAATATTTTGATCGAGTGTGCAGGAAATTGACCATGGTTTTAAATGTTGGGAATCAAGGATGGATCATTGTGAAACACATGTAATGCCAAGGTTAACTCTATGTAGAGATATAACCTCTTTGTTACATGTTTTATTTAGTAAACATGATATATGGATGTATTGTATTATGTGTTAGATAGTTGAGATGGGGGGTGAATCAATTTAAGTCCAGTTATCCCACAATCCCAAATCTTCCAGATGAATATATTAAAACTTTTCTATCAAATAATCAACTTGGTAAGATATCAAATGTGTCTTTCTCTTCATTTACCAATTGCTAGTAAATTAACTACTATGTTCACTGATCTATCGAGTTATGAAATGTGTAAAGAAAAATAACAAGTCAACACATCATATACATATATAGCACATAAATTTTAAGGTGGAAACCCTGCTAGGGGAAAACCCACTAGGGACCGATAACCCAAAATAATTCACTCTTTTGAAGTGAGCTCGGTTAGGAGCCAACCCTGTTAAAGGTTACAAAACACATTGTAAGGTGTGACCTGGTTAGAGGATTTATCACTAACAGTTCTCCCTTGACCATGCATTCACTATGGGGTCAACAAGAAAACAATCAACATTCATTGAATGCCATATTAAAATACAAAAGACTCTTAAGTCTCACTCGGTTAAGAGATTTATCTATAACAATGGTTAAACTGATACAGTAATGATCTGATTCAAATGCAACTATGATTTGTAGATTTTCAAATCTATACTAAGCTCAAAAATACCTCTGATCAATAATCAATTCAATCCTTCATATCTTCCAACTTTATTCCACTTGGTGTATGCTTCTTTGATGCTTAGTAATGTCTTTAGTTCAACTCAGTTCTCTCTTCAACCATTTTGATTAGTGGTGCATGAAAATAATCATTTTCACGTGCATTCTCCTACAGTATCAAAAATCCCAAACTCAATAATGAATCGCATGTCTCCTTATATAGACATCATAAACCATTTTCTTTTCATCTATAGATTTTTCCTCTTAATCTTCACCATTCATTTTTGTCACTTTAACCTTCCTCGACAATTGTATCATTAACATGTTTCATTCTCCTTCATCCGATCAATCTTGAATTTTGTCAGTCGTTAGATCATCATAACAAACATTATCTTCTACCTCAGAATCATAAGCAATTGTCCAGCTCATTAATTCAGTTAGTTGTTTATAATCTTTATTTGTTTCTTTCACTCGGTCAATACCAGAATGTGTCGGTGACTACCTGCTTAGTTAATACTATACTCGGTATACACTACACTAGCTTGGTGCATACATAAATCTTCATCTACCGACCACATAAACTTGTTCAATTCTGATCTTCAATACATAACAAAATCGCGTAACACAATCAAGTCATCAACATGATGTTGTAGACCCATCAATAAGTTACCCAATGTATACCATAGCTATATCTTTCATATCCATCTCATCTTCATGTAGATATCTCATTCCTTTACCATTTTCCTTCTTTGAATGTTTGTAACCATCATGATAAGTATAGTCAAAACTAGTTGACATCAATGACAATATATTGACTGATTTAATTATCTTACATATTACTTTAGTATCTCGATGATCATCAATCACTATCTTTCAATTATTCATTCTTTCCTTCAAGATATTCAATTAGTTGCAGGTTATCAATCTCTCCCTTTAGCATTAATGGCAACATAATATGAAATATGTCATAGAATACCAAATATCTATTCTACAACTATGTAAGCAAATGTTGTAACTCGGTAAGCTCTCCCTAGCTTTAATGTTTAATATGTTTAATCACTACACAACATTAATACATCCAAGCAAACTCTCCCTAGGGATTTGATCATTTTCTTGTGTATCTTATAGTCTTAGATCTCTCTTTTTCCTTCTCACTCTTTGGATAAATATTTCATTGATTCTTCTCTCCCTTTGACAACAATTCTAAAAATAATAAACAACTCTTCAGTAGCTAAAATTTTATCTTTGGTGTTCGATTAAGATCAAGTACCTTTCTTGTATCGATATGCAGTGTCAGTTTGTTCTTCATTTTCTAGCTTTCACAACCTTAAGAGACCTAAAGTGTGAACACTTTTCTTAACATCATTTGATATTCTCATAAAGTATAGGTTGATGTAACCTCTTGATCACCTTAGTGATCGGTAGACAAGGGATGAACCCCTAGTCTAGTCCTCAAGTACTCAAATGTATCCTTAGGTAAGGGTTTAGTAAATATATATGCAAGTTGTTCTTTTGATTTTACAAACTACAATTTTAATTTTTTTCCTTGTACTTATTCCCTCAAGTAGTGATACTTTCTAGACATATGCTTTGTCTTTGCATACATCACCAGATTCTTAGAAATGTTTATAACACATGTGTTATCACAATATGTGATCACTGGGTCAATGATTTCTTCATTCATACCTTTCAAGGGTTGTTTTATCCATTCAATGTTTGAACAATTAGCAGCAGCAGCAACATATTCTACTTTGGTAGTAGACAGAGAAATACATCCTTGTTTCTTGTTTATCCAAGTAACTAATCTTTCTCCCAAAAAGAATGCTCCACTAGTAGTGCTCTTTTGGTCATCAATGTTTCCAGCCCAATCTGCATCTGTGTAAATGTTTAGTTCAAAATTGCCCTCTTTCTTGTACCATAAACCATAGTTTTCTATATTTTTCAAGTATCTCAAGATTCTTTTAACAACAGTCATATGTGATTCTTTAGGATTAGTAGAAAATCTTGCTACAATTCCAACTACATGTGCAATATCTGGTCTACTATGCACAACATACATTAACTTACTAATCATTGATATGTATAATGTCTGATTTACCTCAGTTGACTGATCATCCTTTGTTAATTTGCATCTTGTGATCATAGCTGTACCGACTGATTTTGAATCTTCCATACCAAAGGTCTTCAACACTTCTTTTATGTACTTTGATTTTGTGATGAATATACCTTCACTTTGTTGTAGAATTTGGAAACCAAGAAAGAATTCAATCTCTCCAAACATTGACATTTCAAATTCTTTTCTCATTTCATCAGCAAATGATTTGCATAGATTATCATGTCCTCCAAATATGATATCATCAACAAAAATTTCAGCAATAAGAATCTTATCATCAGTTTCACCTTTCAAGTATAAATCATTGTTGTCACTTGTTCTAACAAATCCAATACTAATAAGATATTAATGGAGTCTTTCATACCATGCTCATAGAGTTCTTTGTGCAACTTACATACCATGTTTTCCTTATTTGGATCAACAAAACCTTTAGGTTCATCAATGTATACCTCTTCCTCAAGTATTCCAATAAAAAATGCAGATTTGACATCCATTTGATATACTTTAAATCCTTTTTAGACAACATATGCAAGCAATATTCTAACTCCTTCAAGTCTAGCAACTGGTGCAAAAGTCTCACCATAATCAATACCTTCTTCTTGTGCATATCCTTTGCATACAAGTATTACCTTATTCCTAGTGACTTCACCATTTTCATTCAACTTTTTTCTAAATATCCATTTGGTTCTAATTACATTCTTATCATTCGGTCTTAGTACCAATGTCCATGTTTTTTTTTTCAATATCTAATCTATTTCTTCATTCATGACTTTAATCCATTCATCATTTTCAAGCACATCTGTAACATTTTAAAGTTCAAATTCACAAACTAAACATGTGTTGTTTCTCAACTTACTTCGTGTCATCATGCCAACTTTCTCATCTCCAATAATTTGATTCTATGGATGGTGTCTCCTCACAAATTTTGCAAGTACATGCTATGTTCTTTGTTCTTCATTCGATGTAGGATCAAGATCTTCCTTGGTAATTATTTCCTGATTCTCGGTCTGTATAGGTTGTTGCTCGGTATCATTATTTTGTTGCTCAGTAATGCTAGGCTATTGTTCAGGTAGAGTTTTAGGTTGCTCAATGTATGTAAGTCTACCATAATCTTCTGGTTCCTTTTTGCTTTCTTCATCATTTTTCTCAACAAACTCATCAACCCTCACATTTGCACTATCAATCATTTTGTTAGTAGCCTTATTCAAACATTTGTAAGCTTTGCTTTTAGTAGAGTATCCTAAGAATATTCCTTCATCACCTTTTGAATCAAATTTCCCATTTCTATCATCTTTCAGAATGTAACATCTACTTCCAAATATTCTGAAATAACTTACATTTAGTGTGTAGCCATACCATAACTCATAAGGTGTCTTATTTGAATCTTTCTTCAGTTGTACTCGGTTCAATGTGTATACAAAAGTACTAATAGCTTCTCTCTAGTATGTTTGTGTAAGATTTTTTTTTTATCATTAGTGTTCTAGCACAATCAACAATAGATCTATTCTTCTTTTGAGGAATTCCATTCTATTGTGGTGTGGTCAGTGTAGAAACTTGTCTTTTAATTCCATGCTCATTACAAAAGTTAGTGAACTCATTAGAAATAAACTCACCACCTCTATCTGAACTCAAGCTTTTTAACTCTTTTCCACTTTCTCTTTCCACTTTAGCTTTATACCATTTAAACATCTTAAAGGCTTCATATTTTTCTATAAAAAACATAACAGTCATCATCCTAAAGTAGTCATCAAGAAATAAGATAAAATATTTGTCTCCATAACTCTAAGTTCTCATAGGACCGCACAAGTTGGTGTGAACCGACTTCAAAATAGCATTAGATGAATAGTTTTTGCTCTTAAAACTAGATTTTGACATTTTTCCCATTTGACATTGTTTCCACATGACATGATCAGGTTTAGATAAGCTCAATAAGCCTCTAACTCTCCTTTTCTTAATAATTTTAACCATGTTATCAAAATTCATATGACATAGTCTTTTGTGCCATAACCACACATCTTTAGTTCTAGCCAATAAACAAGAAGTTTCAACATTGTCAAGATAAAATAGATTATCTTTAGATTGTTCACCAGTACCGACCAACTTTCCAGTCTCATCATAGATTTTCACCTTTCTATTTTCAAATGCAACTCTGTGACCTATATTATTCAGTTGTACTACACTCAAAAAATTATAGTTAAGTCCCTTCACCCAATATGCATTCTCACATCTGATCTTATTGTTCAACAAGATATATCTTTTTCCTTTAACTAGACAAGGTGTATCATTTCCCATTTTAACAGATCCACCATTATAATGTTCAAGGTATTCAAATTTGTCTTCATCACCAGTCATATGATGTGTACAACCACTATCAATAATCTAAGTATCATTCTTGCTAACTTTAGAAATGAGTGATGTTTCAACATACCTTTCTTCTTCTTTTGAATCTTCTTTCAAAGCTATGAATACCACCTTAATGTATTCATCAGTGTCAATGTTGGTGTCAGTGTCATCATCATCTTCAACAAGGTAACATGTCTTCTTGCCTTTGTCTTTGTAGTCTCGGTTGCTTCTTATGTCATACTGTCGATTACCTCAGTGTTCTCGATTACTCTCCTGTCAAACTTTCTTTCGCTACATCGTTCATTGTCTTTGTCATCTCCTTTCTTGTTAGGGCATCTACCTGCAATGTGGCCAATTTCTTTACAGTTAAAACATACCAAAGGTAATTTCCCTTTATATCTTCCTTCACCTTCCTGCAGTCTTATACCCATTAAAGCTTTAAGTTCATCAAGTTCATCCTCATCACTATCATTGTCACTCTCATTTCTTATCATGTGTTTACTGCTTGATTTACCAATTTTCAAGGATGACATAAATGCAGACTCCACATTAGGAATAATAGGTTGTTATCAAACTTATTCAACTCAAAAGTAGTCAGTTTACCGATTAGACTATCAAGTGTACGATGATTACTCGGAGCTGATCTCATTTCATGGATTGCAGAGATTCCAATAGCATAAATAGGTAGCAAGGTTCTAAGAATTTTACTTACAACAATGTCTTCTTCAATAATACCTCATGCTCCTAAGATAGCATTGACAATCTCCTTAATTTAGTTGTTGTATTGTGAAATATTTTCTCCTTCTTTCATTTTCATGTCATCAAACTTTCCTCTAAGACTCTCAACTTTTGCCCTTAGCACATTTACATCTCCTCTGTGAACTAGTGCAAGTTTGTCCCACATCCATTTAGCAGATGTGCATATCTTGACATCTTCAAATTCAACATCTAATAAGGCAACAACAATCTCTATCATTATGACACTATGTTCATGTCTATCTCTCATCTGATCAATAGTCAAAGGTCCAGTAGGCTGGATAAATTCATTATCCAAGTAGTATATAGAAGATTCTCCAATTCTAGATATATGCAATCTCATTCTGCTTTTCCATGTCGAAAAGTTATCTTTGTTTAGCTTTGACACCTATTATTTGTACATCTTGTGATCTTTAGCTTAAGTCCTTCAAACTTTTCCTTTCCAAATACTCTACGCTCTGATACCAATTGTTAGATAACTAAGAGGGGGGCTGAATCAGTTAAGTCCAGTTATCATATAGTCCACAATCTCCTAGATGTATATATTAAAAAATTTCTATCAAATAATCAACTTGGTAAGATATCAACTATGTATTTCTCTTCATCTACTGATTGCCAGTAAATTAGCTAATGTGCTCAATGATCTATCCATTTATGAAATGTGTAAAGCAAACTAACAATTCAACACATCATACACATATATAACACATAGATTTTAACATGAAAACCCTATTAGGGGAAAAACCACATGAGACCGGTAACCCAAAATAACTCACTCTTCTGAAGTGAGATTGGTTAGGAGCCAACCTTGTTAAAGGTTACAAAACACACTATAAGGTGTGACCTGGTTAGAGGATTTATCACTAACAGTTCTCCCTTGACCATCCATTCACTATGGGGTCAACAAGAAAATAATCAACATTCATTGAATGTCATATTGAAATACAAAAGACTGTTAAGTCTCACTAGATTAAGAGATTTATCTGTAACAATGGTTAAATTGATACAGTAATGATCTAATTTAAATACAAGTATGATTTGCATATTTTCAGATCTATGCTAAGCTCAAAAATACCTATGATCAATAATCAATTCAATCCTTCACATCCTCCAACTTTATTCCACTTTGTGTATGCTTCTTCGGTGCTCGGTAATGTTTGCAGTTCAACTTGGTTCTATTTTCAACTATTATGATAAGTGGTGTAGGAAAATAATCCCTTTCACGCGAATTCTCCTACAGTATCAAAAATCTCATACTCAATAATGAGTCCCATGTCTCCTTATATAGACATCATAAACCATTTTCTTTTCATCCATAGATTTTGCCTATTAATCTTCACCATTCATTTTTGTCACTTTAACCTTCCTCGACGTTGTGTCATTAACATGTTTCATTCTCCTTCATCCAATCAATCTTAAATTTTGTTAGCCATTAGATCATCATAACAAACATTATCTTCTACCTCAGAATCATAAACAGTTATCCAACTCATCAATTTAGTCAGCTGTTTATAAACTTTATTTGTCTCTTTCACTTGATCAACACCAAAATGTGTCGGTGATTACCTGTTCGGTTAATACTATACTCGGTAAACACTACACTAGCTTAGTGTATGCAAAAATCTTCATTTATCGACCACATAAACTTGTTCAATTTTGATCTTCAATACATAACAAAATCGTGTCATACAATCAAGTCATCAACATGATGCCATAGACCCATCAATAAGTTACCCAATGTATACCATAGTTATATCTTTCATATCCATCTCATCTTCATGTAGATATCTCATTCCTTTACAATTTTCCTTCTTTGAATGTTTGTAACCATCATGATAAGTATAGTCAAAACTAGTTGACATCAATGATAATACATTGACTGATTTAATTGTCTTACATATTACTTTAGTAGCTCGGTGATCATCAATCACTATCTTTCAATTATTCATTCTTTCCTTCAAGATATTCAATCAGTTGTAGGTTATCATTATGTAATTTGTAAATATGTGTATTATCCATTTGGCATGCCTTGTGTAATGTAATGTGATGTTTTTTTATGTTGTGTCAATCGACACTTGTATATGTGAGTTAGCATGACCAAGTGAGTTAGTTTAGATTAGACAATCACCCTAGGGTCACCTTGCAGTGTTCCCATGTAGGGTTGCTTGTTTGAGGAGTCAAGATAGGAGTTCCATCATACAAACCTGTAGGTTAACTCTTAAAGGATTTTTTGCGGGTTAAATAGATCCCTAGGGGTTGGTTAGGGTTAAATTTAGCTAGCCCAATAGGTGTACTATGGGTTAGGGGTTAATTTTTTACCAAAAATGTGTCCAA
>BSBK01011890.1:0-66287 GCA_027943335.1 Chamaecyparis obtusa | reverse complement strand
TATACATGTATATATATATATGTATATATATATATATATGTATAATATATGTATATATGTATATATATATATATATATGTATATATATATATATATGTGTGTGTATATATATATGTGTGTATATATATATATATATGTGTATATATATATATATGTATATATATATATATATATAATAATGTATACTAATATATTATATATAATATTACCTTTTAGCTATATTTTTTTCTCATTTTTCCTATATAATGCTTTTGTATACGAATTGTGCATATTCTCTGGGAAACTATCTAAGGAAGATACAGTAGCTGATCTATGTCTTTTGGATCAAAAAGATGGATCTGTAAAACTTAACCTAAAACTTCAGTTCTGCTAACAAAAATGTGTAATCATGTAGCAAGGTACAGAAGCTCAAGAAAGGTGTAACAAATTAATATGCAAATTTTTTTGTCCGTAACAGTATATTCTGCATTTATTATGATATTGATCTGATTGGATGCACCTTCTCTATTTGATTGATCGCTTCCCTTTCATTTCACTTGGTTTGCTCAATTTGCACATCATAGCTCAGGATTTGACAGCGGATATGACCTTGGTACTACTGATGTTAATGATAAATTTTACCTTTTAGCTATTATTTTTTTGTCAATTTTCCTATATGATGCTTTTGTATATGAATTGTGGATATCCTGTGGGAAAATTTTCATTTTTTACTGTAGGATGCCTTTGTATATAAATTTTGGAGAATCTCTTGCAGAAATATGGAAATTATAATCTTCCTCCTAGAGCATACATTAATGAAGTTCTTCATGCCTTAGTAGAGGAAGCTGACATTTCAATGCTCAAGTGTGTCTGAAGGGGTCATGGGGACTCCCCAGGGGTCCTAGTATGCCTTATCATGCATTAGGACCCCTAGGAAGTCCCCATGGCCCCTTTTGACACATTTGAATGCTCAAGTGTGTCTTAAGGGGTCATAAGATCCCTTTGGACATAGTTGAGAGTTGAAATGTGTCAAAAGGGGTCATGGGGACTCCCTAGGGGTCCTAACACATGATAAGGCATACTACGACCCCTAGGAAGTCCCCATGACCCCTTTTGACACATTTCAATGCTCAAGTGTGTCCGAAGATAGTGGTTTATTAAAGCATCTGCATTATCCCACTTCCTATTAGTTACTACTTTTTGAGCGGCTTACCAGCTGCTTCTATGCGAGATTCCTATAATATATAATGTCCTCATGCAAGTACATGCCAGTTTTTGTAAACATTTTCAGTTCTAAAGTGTTAGTGAGAAATATCAAAGAAAAAGGTTCTTGCATGTGTTATTTAGACACATATTAATAAATTAGGAAACCAATTTTCTCCCATTACATGGCAAAAATGCCTAGATTCACTTTGTCAGTATCAATAGGCTGCAAGATGAGGGAAGAAATATATTTGTGAAGAGGAAGTACAAATGTGACTATCCAAAACCATTTGGAGAGTAATATTCTTCTCCTGATTGTAATAAGAAACTCAAAATGCAGAAGACACCAAATAGTTGGGGCATTTATTTCCTATGACCTATGTCAATTTCAGTTCAATTCCTAAGGATGATATTCTCAATGTGTAAAAATAAACTGATGTGTTATTTTAAAATGGTGTTGACTAAAATTTATGAACATATGTCAAATATCCATTTTTTATAGAATTTGAAATAGAACCAGGAGCAATATAATCAAATTTGTGAATTTCACATCCAATCATTGGATGTTAATCAAAAGTACAACACAGTAATATAAATTTGAATTGATAAACAATCTTAGTCTTACTTCAAACCTACTCCTATGTATGTGGGTTCTTGGAGGTATCTACTAAACAATGTGTGGATCTGTAATGTCCCTATCCAGGACCTTACTCACTTTGCTTAAAACTCCTAATTAGAATTTAGATTTCTAATGCCTACTATGATTTTATTTAAGTTTTCCTTGCTCCGTACTAATTAATATTGTATGTATGTGGGTTCTTGGAGGTATCTACTAAACAATGTGTGGATCTGTAATGTCCCTATCCAGGACCTTACTCACTTTGCTTAAAAATCCTAATTAGAATTTAGATTTCTAATGCCTACTATGATTTTATTTAAGTTTTCCTTGCTCCGTACTAATTAATATTGTAATGAATTTGTTATCTCTCTCTCTCTCTCTCTCTCTCTCTCTCTCTCTCTCTCTCTCTCTCTCTCTCTCTCTCTCTCTCTCTCTCTCTCTCTCTCTCTCTCTCTCTCTCTCTCTCTCCCCCTTCCCCCCTCTATCTCTCTCTCACCTTCTCACTCTCTCTCTTCCTCAATGGCCGCCCATGAATTTTTTAAATGGCTGATTAATTTCCTTTTCTTCTTTGAATGGCCATCCATGATTTTTCTGCAATCTTCCAACCTTTCGTACATAGTCATAAAATACATATTCATATATTATACATATAAAATAATATATAATATATAATGTAACATT
Source organism: Chamaecyparis obtusa (assembly GCA_027943335.1). Classification (NCBI taxonomy): domain Eukaryota; kingdom Viridiplantae; phylum Streptophyta; class Pinopsida; order Cupressales; family Cupressaceae; genus Chamaecyparis; species Chamaecyparis obtusa. Next base: position 63,805 of record BSBK01011890.1, on the reverse strand, counting down.
TAATATTAATATATATTAAATAATATTTAAAATGTAAAATGTATATTATATAATATTATATATAATATATAATTCTAATATATAGTTTTTAATATTAATATATAATTAAATAATATTTAATGTAAAATGTATATTATATAATATTTAATATATATAATATATAGTTTTTAACATTAATATATATTAAATAATATTTAATGTAAAATGTATATTATATAATATTTAATATATAATTGGTATTATATAATATTTAATATATCTAATATATAGTTTTTTATATATAATATATCATATGAAGGATGGAGAAATGGGAGGGAGAAAGTGGAGGGAAGGGAAAGTGAATATTCAAAATTCTGTCATCATATTCATGTACCCAAAAATATCGGGTAACTGATTAGGCTTGGTATTGCTTTGTGCACCAAACCTACATGGTCAACTATTGAAATGTCTCAAATATGTGTTTTTCCCTTGTTTCTCTGAGTTCCAGACTTCGACAATGTAGCTGATGACTTTTTTTTCATCCAAATTTGATAAAATGGAAAGGGTATCTTAAGGAGATTATTAGCTTTCTATCAATATAATTGCTATCAAATTTTGAATTCGATAAGTAATTATTAGTTATTTTCTAATTGAGCTACCTCTAAAGTGTTGATTTATATATTGATTGAAAAATGACTATAAATTTTAGATGGTATAACATTTTTGAAATCCAAAAAATGCGTCACATTCTATGCTTCGCCTACTATAAGGAAAAAAAAATAAAATTAAATTTTGTAAAGTTTTGAATGAGTTAAGATGGTCATACATGGGAGTTTTTAATTCTGAAAATGTTGTAGCAAAAAATTCATAATTAATTATTTTTTTGGAATAAAATTAAAAAAAAATATGCGTCACATCCGAGCATGAGTCTACTACTTATATATTAAATCCTATAAAAAAATATTATCATTTGATCATGATTAAGGTAGTCAAACATACACCTACTTCTTATTTTTTTCCTAAAATTTTTGTACTTGTTATACACTAAGTTTGCACCTTTGTCTCAAGCTCTCTTGGTCTTGATAACTCAGTATAACATGGGAATCATCTCTAGGTTGTGGGACCTTTGCTAACTGAGATGAAACCTCTAGGTTCTAGGCTGGTTCCTCTTGGATAATCACCTTAATTTGCTTCTAGACATGGAAGTAAAACTTTTGAAGGGAAAGGGATAGAAGGAATGCTTGTAAGGGAAATGACTTGAAAGAAAACTACCTACTAGGTGATGCACTGAAACTAGGGTTTGGATCTCAGTATGTAGGAATGAAATCAATGAAAAGCTCAAGTCTAGTAGGTCACAACTTACTAAATAGGCTTGCATAAGTATTTCATAAGAGGGCCTAAAAATAAGACACAACTTATGACCTGCAAATAGACATTCACTTCTACAACTCGGTGTAGGATTGAGACAAGACTATTAAGGGGGCTGAGGTATACCCACAAGAACATCTAAATCAAATCAAACACAATAACACACAAAATTGTAGAAAGCAAGAGGGATCAAGAACCCTAAAATAACATTGAAAACATGCACATACTTTGATCCAATAAGAGATAATCCAAACAAGGAAGCATAGAGACATGAAGGATTGTCACAAAATACCTCTGCAATGTTTGTATTATCAATGGGAATTTACAATTGTATGAGCTAGAGGGTAGAAATGATACCAAAGATGGCTGTTAAGAAAAGGTGAATTTTCTTCTACAAATTGTCCAACTCTTTAGCCCTAAGGCTCCAAAACCATATATACATACTCTTTTGGATGCAAGCAAGAGTCAAAACCTAACTAGGGTTACAATATTTTACATAAAATATTCAAACCCTAAGTCTGACATCTCTATTCATAAATATATCTCTTGCAAATATCTCAACTGATTAGATATTCATCATTGAGTGTCCACACCTGTACTGCATCAACTCGTAGACAAGCAACCCAGATTTACCCACCCTACTGCACAAAAGTCTTGCCATGAATGCAAGAATGGTACCTCACAGGGACAGGACTCAACCCATGACGGCCACCCAGGCCTTTCTCATCATCTTCCTTAACTGCAAATGTCTTGCAGACATTAATCTCCTTGAGCTACCTTGCTGTTGTATCCCATTGAATCAAAAACTAACAAAAAACCCTTTGCAAACATATTCAAATTTGAATACCAACAGCTAGCCAGTCATATTAAAATGTGACCATCGATATTTCTTCCTTCCCAGTAAATGAGCAGCTCAGATTAACCCGACAACAGTTTATAAAACCCTTGAATGGTCAAAAATCCATCTTGGCTTGTTTGGACCAATGAGAATCGAGCTTTTTTGTAGGTCAGCATATTTGGACCCACCTCAAGCCCTTCTTCCTTTAATTCATTCAATGACTACGTGACTCAAGACCTCCTCTAAGTCACATAATCCTTTCTTTCTCTAGCAATTTATTTAGAGATTCAACAAACAAAGCATTCGCTAAATCGCTAAGTTGTTTAGAGCACGGCTAAATCATTTCGCGAATGAGAAAACATGTGAAACTCATCAGGATGGCCAAATAATCTATCAAACCTAGGCCCAAACTTGCCACTTGGCAATATTTCATTTTCTCTGGCCGCTTCATAGGCACACACCTCAACAAGTCCCCCTGACATGGATCCATGAAAGATAAGATCCTAATCTAATGACGGGTGCAAGATCTCAAAGCCCTAGAATATTACTTACACTCACATGCCCGTCGTAGATCTCTTTTAACCAGAACCCCCTCTGACACATTAGACCCACTGGAAATATTTGTCAACACCATGTGGACCAACTATATTTGAGCAAGTCAGCATACCTGACAAACAGACCCACGATCTGCGAAAAGAACATCGAACGGTTGTCACTAAACCACTAACTTAAAAAGTGTGCATCTTATCCCAGTGGCGTAGTGATAACCACAAGATCCTACTGTACTTTAACCTTCCAAAAGGATCAGGACCCACTGACATGTTCCAGTTCATCACTATGTGGACCAATCGGATGCGAGCACGTCAAAAAGAAAGGACCCACTGAATGAAGCTCTGATGACAAATCAAGATTGATGGTCGGCACATGATCTGATGCTTTGACAAAAACCTATGAGAACACATGCCAACTATAGATCTTGCTAACTAGGACCCTCGGTTATCTGAGACTACCAAAATATTTAAGCGACCATGCAACTGAAAGGAAGCTAACCACCCGCTGAATCACTGACTGTTATGGACTTAACCGCCAAACTCTAGGTGATTACACGAACAAGGCGTTCATAGAATCACTGAATAAAAGATAATGCCACTAGAGAAATTAGTGGTCACATGACTAAAGGAAGCTAATGTTCGCCAGGTCACAGGATATTTTATGGTGACCGGGAAACAATCACGATTATGAGAATCGTTGTATTCGCTAAGTCGCGAGAAGAAAAGACAACCGCTAGAAAGAAAAGGAGAACTGGGGATTGGGCCAAAAGATTAAAGAACACATGCCAAAAAGAGGACTTAAGTGGCCGAGATAAAGTAACTATGAATTAGAACAAAGGCTTAGGGTTTGCAGGGTTTTGGCACAACGACTAGTTTTATGAATTTTTTGACTTGCAGACCAGGAACTTAAATAATTTGTAGAGGCCAGGAAACAAAATGTGAGACCGTGAAATTTTGCAGAGTGTTTGGCAGGGTCAAAATAGGGACTAGGGAATAGGTTTTAGCCAAATTTTCAAAATAGGAAATTTAGGGCAACATTTTGGCGATTTCTACTGGATGTCAGCCTGCTAGACATGGAAAACTAGTGGCCTTGACATATCCATTGGGCATGGGGTCATTCTGAAAACAAAAATTTGACAGAGGGACAAAATTGAATAGCAAGACAAACTTGTGCATGAGCACTTCTTGGAAAGCAGGAAAACTAGGCTAGAAAAAGGGAAAGAAGACAAGAAACACATATCTACAAGAATTTACAATGAGGGATTAACCTCAAAGTAGGGTTTCAAGTGAAATCCATTGACTAAAATTGGCAAGGCATCTCCTTCCAGAGTTGAAAGCTAAAAAGCATTGGTTCCCCTACACTCTGTTATAACAAATGGTCCACCCCAAAATGAATCAAACTTTGTGTGTCTACCAGGCCAGGATCTGAACTCATCCCACTTGACGACTACATCTCCAACTTTGAAATTCCTAACCCTGGCCCTTCTATCAAAGCTCTTCTTTGTCTAAACCTGATGGAAATCCATGTCTTGCATTGACTTTCCTCCGAGTTCTTCTAATTCCATCAATTGAGCATATTTGATCTGTGAGGGATCCTCTTCATCAAGTAGGGAATATTGAGTAGCTAAGTCCAGAGCTAGTAATTCTATTGAAATGGACAACTTAGCCTCTTTTCCATACACTAACATGTAAGGAGAATTACCAATGATTTTCTTTGGGGTAATTCTGTCTAACCACAAGGTAGACCTTAGCTTTGTATGACAATCTCTCTGATTGTCTTGCAGGGTCTTCTTGATTATCCTGATCAGATTCTTGTTTGTTGATTCTGCTAAGCCATTACCTTGGGGGTAATAATTTGAACTAGTATTCAGATAGATGCCATTCTTGACTACCCACTTTGAGACTTTGAGGCCTTTGAATGCTAAGGCATTATCTGAGATGATGGAATTAGGAGTGTCGAACCTATGAATTAAATCATCATAAAAGCTTAGGACAACACTCTCATTGGCTTCTTTCAATGCAATTGCTTCTGTCCATCTAGTGAAATAATCAGTTGCAGTAATTATCCATTTATGGCCTGCACTAGATGGGGGATTGATCATACCAATGAAGTCTATACCCCACTTCATGAAGGGCTGCTCTATTCTGATTGGTTGTAGGGGAAAGGTTGCAAGCCTTTCTTTTCCTGCAAACATGGCACACTTGATGCATTTTCTTACATAATCATGGCTATCTTTAAAGATAGATGGCTAATAGTATCCAACCTTCATGATTTTAAAAGTAGTAGTCCTAGCAGAAAAGTGACCTCTAGAAGGTCCATCATGAAACTCAAATAGGACATCAACTATCTTTTCTGAATCTATGCATCTCAAAAGGACACCATTGTGATCCTCTCTGAAAAGAACATCATCAATCAGCACAAAAGGAGTAGATTGTAACCTATAATACCTCCTTTTTTCTGAATCCAAACCTACAGGACATTGTCCTATCTTCAAGTAATTGATCATATTAAGCAACCAACTTGTTGCCTTGGCTTGTTCTTCTATAGAATGCACCCCTAGAGATGCATCCATTTTCTCTGATTTCTTTTCACTTTCATCCCTTGTCAAATGTTCACAATGACCTCTTCCTCTAACCAACTTGGTAGTTTGAATATCTATGTCATATTCCATCACCTTAGTGATCCAACTAGCTCTTTTCTCATTTAGGTCCTTGGAAAGCAAAAACTCTTTGACACTTGGATGAGTAACTTTTAAATGTACCTTGCTATGATTCAATGGATATCTAAACTTTTTAAGGCTCTTCACCACAACAAGCACATGTTTTTCTACAAAAGAGTATCTCTGTTCATATTCTTCTAAACCTTTACTAAAGAAAGCAATAGGCTACTCCAATCCATCTGAATTTTCTTGAGTCAACATTGCAGATATGGAATCATGACCTCCATAGGCATAAAGGATGAAATACTTATTGAAATTTGGGTTTAAGAGGGTAGGAGCTTCTGTTAGGGCCTCTTTAATGACCTAGAAATTTGCCTTCCCTTCTTTGGTCCAACTAAAAGTTGAACTCTTCTTTAACATGGCTGTCAAGGGCTTGAGTAAATCTGCAATGTTAGGCAAGAATCTCCTAACAAAATTAATCTTTCCTATGAAAGATTGGAGACTTTTCTTATGATGTGGTAGGGGTAGCTCTAGGATAGCTACAATTCTCTTAGGATCCACTATGATTCCTTCTTTGGATACTACATATCCCAACAACTTTCCTTCATGAACTACAAACACACATTTCTTCAGATTAAGGGATATCCCAAATTCTCTACACCTTTCAAAAATATTTCTCAAATGTTTGATATGATCTACTACATGCTTTGAATAGATAGTTATATCATCCAAGTAGACCAATACAAACTTGTACATTAGGCTCTTAAAGGCCATATCCATTGCCTTTTAAAATGTAGCACCTGCATTTGAGAAACCAAAGGGCATCTTTTGATAAGCCATGGTTCTCCACTTGGTTGTAAATGAAGTCTTATATTGATCGTCTTCATTTACTAAGATCTGATTGTATTTTGAATATCCATCCAATAATGAAAATCTATCAAATCCAGAGAAACATTGTAAGATTTGTTCCATAGAGGGTAGTGGATGGTGGTCCTTTAATGAGGCCCTGTTAAGATCCCTAAAGTCAACACATAACCTCAGCTCCCCATTCTTCTTCCTGATAGGAACAAGGTTGGAAACCCAACTAGTATGCTTAATGGGGTAGATGATACCACTTTCTATCAATTTGAGCACCTCTTTATGCATAAGTAGCTCAAGCTTGGGATTAACAGGCCTTTGCTTCAGCCTCACTGGTTTGGCATTTGGTTCTAATTCAATAGTGTGTTGAGCAAGGGAAGGATCAAAACCTTTGAGATCCTCATATTGCCATGCAAAAACATCACTAAACTCTTTAAATAACTGATTGTAAGCTTGTTTTTCCAATTTAGTATTTACCTTTCCAAATTGTAGGCTCTTACCTCGTTCCAACTCTAATTCAACATAATGTTCTTATTGGACTACAAGGCCAGCTTTGCTTTTCTTGACTTCATTATCCTTGTTGAAGACAGTCTCCAAAGTAACAAGACCTCTAGGCATCTTATTGGACTTGAGTTGTATCACTTGATCACCATAGTTTTGTGATAGCCTATCTTGATTGTGTTTTGAAAAAACATCTTCTTCAAACAAGAACTACAGGATTTGTTCATCATTGTAAAACACCTACCAATTGACATCATTATTAGGAATAGAGGGTCTAACAATCAATTTGATATGTTGTTGATCCACTTCTTTTGAAATGCTATTTGGGATGTCATATTGGGATCCAACAACAACTAACCTATCTGCATTTTGATTTAACTTTCTAGGGATAGCAACAATATTGAAAGCATGGAAATCTTCAATTGTATCCCAAACTCTATGCTTGTATGCTTTCATGGTATCATTCTTGGTTGCACTTATCCCTCTCACTTGGCTGACAACTAACTCACTATCACCATAAACTTTTAAGGCTTTAAGCCCTCTTTTTCTAACCCATTCTAGTCCATTGACTAGGCTTTCATACTCTACAGTATTGCTAGTGCAGGAGAAACTAAATCTAAAGGTAGTATAATACCTTTCTCCTCTTGGGGACACTAGCATAGCACCACCACCAGAACCATGTCTACTTCTAGCTCCATCAAAAAATATTTCCCAAACCTGATTGCTCTGATCTTCTGAATCAGTATCCTATTTGAGAAGGCTTGGCTCTATGACTCCACTCTCTTGTATTAAATAACTTCCCAAACCAAAATCCCAAATCATATTTTATTGGGCCTCTGAAGCTCTTTCATTTAGAATAATATTAGGGATACTTTCTATCTTTGTGCTTGCTTCACTAATGGTTTTGAGGTCACTGTCATCAAATATAGGGCAATTTACATTGATGGTATTGGACACATATGGCTCTATATGGTGTGTTGCTAATGGTTCTAACTTAATGGTGACCTTGGTACCATACCTTGTATGAAATAACATGTGAGATCAATTAGAAGATAGGTAACCTCCTATCTTGGCTGTAAACTCCCTTGAAAGACATATAGCAAATAATGCAGGGAGATCTATGACATATATCAAGGATAATTGAAAAATTAGGGCTAGCATGGAGGATTAGACTGGTATTCCTAGCCATGCCTATAGTATTGACTAAGGATCCATCAAGTTGGGTAACCTTCTTTTGGAAGGGCTCATATTTTAGTCCTACCTACTCAGCTACTTTCTTAGGCATTACAATGCTAGTAGCTCCGCTATCTACCATACAATTATGTACTAAAGATTTTCCAATGATTAAAGATACATAAAAGGGAGGTGGCTTTGAGTTCCTAGCTTGTGTGGCATTAGCCTTGGAGTTTCTACTTGGAGCTTCCTTTCCTTGATCAGTGTTGACCAACACTGGCTATGTAGCCTCTTTTGCAGGTTGAGGAGTTGCTACCTCTGACATGGTCTTCTTCAAGATTTCAGGCTATCCTAGAAGAGCCAAAGAGTCCCACATGGAGATGGTGACATTCACCTTCTTAATGTTGTCTACAATATTAAATGGTGCCACAGTGTGTACTCTTTGTTGTGTCTTTGGCATGATGGGATCTACCTCTTTGGAATGCTGGCCTTCTTTGCTTGTAATGACGGGAACCTCCTTAGGTGTGATGGGATCAGCCTGCCGTAGTGGCTCTACAGATGTAGTAGCTTTGGAGTTGGAATCCGCTCTCTCCATGTCTTGAGCTCTTCTTTTTTCTCTTGTAAAGGAAATAAAAGCAACCTCATCAATAATTCCATTGAAGTCTAGTTGCTCCCAATTAAAGAGAGCAACCTCATTCTCTTGTGATTCTTATTGAGGCACTGACCCACTAGCTGAGACCTTTGATTGAGCTTGTGAGGCATTTTGAACCATTAGAGCCCAGGGTTCATCCATCCATTTGAACATGTAGCCTAATTGTGAGGTTGATTATAAGGAAAAAACCATTCATTATCCATAGCCATATTGTTTTGACTAGGAACCACATCCCTCACTGGATTTGCAGAGTTTAGGGGTGTAGGGTTATATGGTTGGAATGGTCTCTGATTAAAACATTGTCTTTGTCCTTGATAGCCTCCTTGGTATGGTGGCCTATTTTGTTGATAAGGCTCTCCTTGATTTTGATATTACTAATTAGGACCTTGGCCTTGTGTCTAAAATGGTGGTCTGATTCCTTGACCTTGCTTCTTTAGATTTGTGACCTCCTTAGTCAAGGTCTACAACAAGTTGGTCATTTCTTGCTGACTACTTTGTTGGCTATTCTTTATCTCTTGCAGCTCTTGAGAGAAGCTTGTTGTTAACTCTTGGCCACTAGTACTAGCTTGAGGTGCCAATATGGGAGGAATAGGGGTAAATGGGGGTACCTAGGTAGGTGCAATGGGTTGAAGGCTAAGAAAAATGGGCATTGGAGGCCTTCTAGCAATCATGCCTGCTTGAATCAAACAATTTTCAGCCCTGATAGCTATGTCAAAAGGCTAGGGTAGAGAAGTACTACCCATAGACTGGATCATGATAGAAATTTGACCATTTAGACTTTGTAAATAGTAAAGGAAGGCATGGTCAGCTGCTAGTCTCACTAAGACTGGGATTCTATTCCATGTTTTAAAAAATTTACTATTGTAATCTGTCATTTGCTCTTGAGGGTCTCTCTTAATAGTTGTTAACTACTCAACTAGAGACAAGTTATCCGATTTATCCTCAAAATACTTACTTAATGCATCCCCTAACTCATCCCAAGAAGTAATAGAACCAATAGTTAGAGTTCTAAAACATTCTAGAGCCTTACCTTTTAGAGAGGCTGCTAATAACTTTATGGCCACATCTTCTTGAGTAATGTTGTGTATGCTGCATATGGTGGTCACGTCTCTTATGTGCTCAAAAGAAGTTGTTTTCCCTTCACCTGTGAAATTGGGTATACTCTTAAATGCCACCAAAGGCACATCATGATGTTGAGAAAAGGCCAATGGGCTGCCTTGGTTGAATAGTGCAAAAGAAAACTATCTTGCCATTGTAGCTGCTAGAATCCAAAGATTGACAACTATATGAGCTGTATTTGTTGCTGGATTTGAATCTTCTCTTAGATCTTTGGTTAGAGATCTGCCTCTTCTTCTAGAATGAAAGGGAAAAGGTCTCCTTTCTGAAGTATCAGGAGGTATAGATTGAACTCTCCTTGCAGGGGATATTCTTTGAGTTGACCTGCCTTTATGACTTCTTCTTGAGGGTAACTTTGAAAATTGGGTAGGCTTTGAGCTTCTAGTCTCAATCTTTCTCATAAAACTTTGAACAAGGCAGCTTGGATCTTTTAAATCAGTGGAGTCACCAGATATACTTGATAGAATGACTTCTAAAAGCCTACACTATACAATTTGCATATTAGAGATAGCATATCTTTGAATTTGAATAACTTCTAGTCCCACCGAGCATGCCAAAAATTGTTATACACTAAGTTTGTGCCTTTGTCTCAAGCTCTCTTGGTCTTGATAACTCAGTATAACATGGGAATCATCTCTAGGTTGTGGGACCTTTGCTAACTGAGATGAGACCTCTAGGTTCTAGGCTAGTTCCTCTTGGATAATCACCCTAATTTTCTTCTAGACATGGAAGTAAAACTTTTGAAGGGAAAGGGATAGAAGGAATGCTTGTAAGGGAAATGACTTGAAAGAAAACTACCTACTAGTTGATGCACCAGAACTAGGGTTTGGATCTCAGTATGTAGGAATGAAATCAATGAAAAGCTCAGGTCTAGTAGGTCACAACTTACTGAATAGGCTTGCATAAGTATTTCATAAGAGGGCCTGAGAATAAGACACAACTTATGACCTACAAATAGACATTCACTTCTACAACTCAGTGTAGGATTCATCTCTAATCATAAACATATCTCTTGCAAATATCTCAACTGATCAGATATTCATCATTGAGTGTCCACACCTCTACTGCATCAACTCATAGACAAGCAACTTGGATTTACCCACCCTACTACACAAAAGTCTTGCCATGAATGCAAGAATGGAAACTCACAGGGATAGGACTCAACTGATCATGGCCATCCAGGCCTTTCTCATCATCTTCCTTAACTACAAATGTCCTGCAGACATTAATCTCCTTGAGCTACCTCGTCGCTATATCCCATTGAATCAAAAACTGGCAAAAAACCCTTTGCAAACATATTCAAATTTGAATACCAATGGCTAGCTGGTCATATTAAAATGTGACCATTGATATTTCTTCCTTCCTGACAAATGAGTGGCTCAGATTAACCTGGCAACAATTTATAAAACCCTTGAATGGTCAAAAATCCATCTTGACATGTTTGGACCAATGAGAATCAAGCTTTTCTGCATGTCAGCATATTTGGACCCACCTCAAGCCCTTCTTCCTTTAATTCATTCAATGACTACGCAATTGAAGACCTCCTCTAAGTCATAGAGTCCTTTCTTTCTCTACCAATTTATTTAGAGATTCAGCGAACAAAGTGTTTGCTGAATTTCTAAGTTGTTTGGAGCATCGCGAAATCATTTCGCAAATGAGAAAACGTGTGAAACTCATCAGGACCACCAAATACTCTATCAAACTTGGGCCCAGACTTGCCACTTGGCAATCTTTCATTTTCTTTGGCTGCTTCCTAGGCACACACCTCAACAAGTCCCTCTGACATGGACCCATGAAAGATAAGATCCTAATTGAATGGCGGGCATAAGATCTCAAAGCCCTAGAATATTCCTTATGATCACACACCCACTGTAGATCTCTTTTAACTGGAACCCCCTCTGATACACCAAACCCACTGGAAATCTTTGTCAGCACCACGTGGACCAACTATATTTGAGCAAGTCAGCATACCTGATAGACGAACCCATGATCTGTAGAAAGAACATCGGACGATTGTTGCTAAACCGCTGACTTAAAAAGTGTGCATCTTATGCCAACGGCGTAGCGACAACCACAAGATCCTACTATACTTTAACCTTCCAAAAGGATCAGGACCCATTGACATGTTCCAATTCATCACTATGTGGACCAATCGGATGCAAGAACTTTAGAAAGAAAGGACCCATCGAATGAAGCTCTGACAAAAAATCAAGATCAATGGTCGGCACATGATCTGATGCTCTGACACAAACCTATGAGAACACATGTCAGCCATAGATCTTGCTAACTAGGACCCTCATTTATCTGAGACCGCCAAAATATTTAAGCGACCACGCGATTGAAAGGAAGCTAACCGCCTGCCGAATCGCTGACTGTTATGGACTGAACTGCCGAACTCTGGGCCATTATGTGAACAAGGCATTCGCAAAATCATTGAATAAAAGATAACGCTGCTGGAGAACTTAGCGGTCACGTGACTAGAGGAAGCTAATGGTCACCAGGTCACAGGATATTTTGCGATGACCAGGAAACAATCAGCGATTATGAGAATCGCTGTATTCACTAAGTCACGAGAAGAAAAGACAACCACCGAAAAGAAAAGGAGAACTGGCAACTGTGCCAAAAGATTAAAGCACACATGCCAAAAAGAGGACTTAAGTGGTTGAGATAAAGTAACTGCAAATAAGAACAAAGGCTTAGGGTTTGCAAGGTTTTGGCACAATGGCTAGTTTTATGAATTTTTTGACCTGCAGACCAAGAACTTAAATAATTTGTGGAGGCTATGAAACAAAACATGACACCGTGAAATTTTGCAGAGTGTTTGGCAGGGTCAAAACAAGGACCAAGGAATAGGTTTTAGCTAAATTTGTAGAATAGGAAATTTAGAGCAATAGTACTACTATATTGAAATCTATACTTTTCACCAATTATATTAAATTTGTTTTAGAAAAGGCCTAGTAGTTTAGAAACTACATTCAATTTTCTATAGATTCTATTCTTACAATTTTTTGGTATTAGGTTGATAGCAAGTTCAAATTTTTACATCATGTTGACTAACCTTGATTTGCTGATTTTTCATTGCCACTTAAGGGCATAGTTTGGCCCCTCATGATCTTGAACATACCCACTTCTTCTATTGGTGTTCAAAGCCTTCAAGATGTACATATGTAGCTCCAAAATTTAGTCTTATGTCTTTGCTATCCTAGATGTATGTAATTCTAGACACATAATTTTTAACATGCCAGAAAAGAGAATGCCCACTTTTTTGTAATCACATATAAAGTTTGATGTTGTTGTGCTATTGTTCTACCTGTTCTTAAATTAATGTGTTTTTCAATGTTTCATGTGCTTTGTCAAAACAATATTTGTTGATGAATAGTTGGGTTCTTTGGTTTAAAATATACTTCTTCCAACAGATATTTCATTTTACATTATTTAAGACTTTTTAAAGAGAAGTTAACATTGTTCGAAGCTCTTTCCTTGAAGTTAAATTGGTTTCCATACTCTGTTGTAAACGGATTAATGAAGGCACCAAATTGAAATTAAAATAATAGTCAATATCAAGTTTGTACTTGTTATAAGGATTTATGTTTGTTCGGTATCATGGTTTTCTTCTGGTGAGATTATAATACATGGTTTGTTGTTGTAGCAATTCACAAAAACTACAAGCTAGAGTAGTCTTTGAAAATAGTACTCCAGCTTGTATAAATTTTGTACATTGCTCCAACACCTACTTTTTTGCTTGACATCTTATATACATGTGGTCATGAAGAATTCAAAATGGACAGTTCTGAGAGTACACATATGTTTTTGATTAAGTAAAATAGGTTTTACAGGGTGCCTGAAACCCACAACAAAGTTATTCAAAAGAAATAAACGAGATCAATTTAGAGCTAAAGTTTTTGTAATCCAAGGGATAGGCCACAGAAAGGCCAAACAAGAAACAACCTCAAAAAAGGAATAACAAAATAGAGCAAAAAAGACAAGCACTAGAGATCGAGTTAAGCTAGACTCTTGACCATGATAAGAGCATTGCATTCGAGAGCCTCCATCAACTCTACTACCTCTTTAACATTCTAAATGTCTTGGGGTCCTTGGAAGCCTTCATTCTCCTTGTTTTTCTTTCTCTTGGCTCTGGTTATTTTACCTGGTCCCTCACTGGGAATCTTCTCTTCCTCCATAGTCCTTTGATCAATCCTAGTGTCCATTTTTTGTTCCATTTTATTGATTAACAACTTTAAGTGGTCGTTGGAAACTTTAAGAATGTTAAATTTTTTCTTGGCAATACCCTTTAGGGTTTCCTCAAGGCTGATCATTTTGGATTCTAGGTGTTGGACCCTAGCCTCCAGGCTTTGCTTTCACTTAGTGGTCTTGTGATCCTTGTCATTAGTACTCAAAATTGTTTCTTTGAGGTCTTCAATTTCATGGTAGATTAATTTGAAGGACCTATACTGATCCAACATGGTATTCTTAGTGTTGTTGAGGAAATCCATATTCATTTCCCTAGCTTTATCGCTTAGAACCACCAGAGTGGGATCAATCAGCTCCTCCTTGTGGATTTTTCCTTTTGTGTCCTCCAAAATTTTAGGGTAAATGACCTCCCTTATGATCCCTATTTGAACTGTGTTGATGTTCAAGCTCCTCCAGACATTTTTCCCTTTTATGGATTCTTGACTATGATAATCCCCTATGGAATTATCTTTAGGGGTTTCTAGCCTAATTTGAGACTAGGTAGTGGGGTTACCCTGATCATCTTTGTGGTCTTCAGAAATAGGGTCTTGAGTCTCATATTTGGTGCTAGACAGGGGTTGAGGAGGAGGGGAGTTACATCGTCGATCATGAGATTAATAGAGAGGTGACCTTAGCAATCCCTCATGGTGTTGGGGTTTTCCCCTTTGACCTATTTCGACATTTTTTTAGCTTCCATGTTTGGGTTGTCCTCCTCATCTTCTATATTCATGTCTTCCTCATTTTCATTGTACTCCTCATCTGAGTTTAACTCATTTCTGTCCTACTTTTTTGGGGTTTTTTTGATTTTTCCAGCCTCAGGGGTCTCTTCTTGGATGGGGATCCCTTTTTTAGATTTTTCTACTCTTCTTCCTCACTGTCCACAAAGAGATTACCCTCAGTATTGCCCGAAGGGATGTAGTCTGGCCCAGAATCTTTATTGTTAACTTTGTTGTCCACAATTTCCTTGCCTAGAATTTGGGCTTTAAAGAATTCATAAATCAAAAGTAACAAGCCTTCATGCAAGATAGGGTTAGCTATGTTCTTCTCTCTAAAGCCATTAATGTTTTCATTTATGGAGGAATAGAGATAAAATAGAATATAAATCTTTTTCCTATGCCTAAAGTGATTTAGCAAGACAAAATGATAGGTGTGAACTCTATCAAATTTGGTATCCAAAGTGATGTAATAAATGAGGGCCTTGAGAACAAACTTCCACAACATCTTCAAACTTGCAGGTTGGTAGTAAGTGCCCATCTTGACAATAGTTGTCTTCTCCTGATCGTCTCTTACAAACTCATTGACAACATTGTCTGAAATTTTATGATCTTTGTAGAATTTTATCTCGACAATGGGGATGTTGGTTACCTTTGAAATCACTTCCTCCATGACATTAAAGGACTTTCCCTCTATCTCCACCATCCCTTCATTCCATCTTTTTACAAAATTTTTGGTGATCTCCTTCCTGCTTCCATGGAGTCTTTCTATGAAGGTGGTGATTTCCCCTTTCTGTAGGGTGATCCAGACTTTAGTGCAGTTCTTTCGCTTCTTACTATCATTCTTTGATTCCCTTTTGTGTCTTTCCCCAACCATGTCTATAGTCTAGGCACTGGATTCTCTTTGGTTAGGTGGTTCCTTAATGCTCTCTGTCTTTCTAGGTGCGTTAGTTTTTGGCTTTCTAGAAATTTGCCTTTGGAGATAATTACAGTTCTTGGGAAGGGAAAATCAAAAAGCATGTAGAGGGGACATGTAGTAATTAATCTTACTATCCCTCCATAACTTGTCATAAGTGAAATTACTCCTCCAAAAAACTCTTTTTCTTTCATAATTATCTTTTATAATTACATTGGTACTTTGGAGACTATCCCCATCGAGAGAATCCTTCACATCACTGGATAAATCTTTAGCATGGATCCAACTCTTGTTAGCTTCCTTGCTAGTGGCTAGATTGGAAATCCAGTCAACTACCTAGGTGGAATCCCTAGACATCACGTGATGAAAGTGGCCCACCACAAATTTTATGGCCCATGAGACATCATAAGTGTTGGCACTTTTGGTAAAGTTTAAAGAGTCAGCTTCCGACCTGAGATAATTAACCCTAGTTTCAAGGGCCTTGGTGATCTAGATAATCACCTGGGAAGAGATGAGTTTGGGATCCTAAGGGAAGGATGCCCATAGCGAATCCAAGACCGATGCCACCACTGCACACCTGGCTAGGGATCCCTTTGGCTGATCCAAGGAGGACTTTGGACTGGCCAGACTAAAAAAAAATTCCTTTGCTGTTCTTATGAACCACATCCATGGCCATAACTTCTTCGTTGATAGCTTCATAATAGATTTGAGAACAAATCCTCAAATAGATTCCCTCTAGCTTTTCCTTATGAGTAATAGTATCCTAGTGAAATAAGATGTAAGATCTGAGATTACTAATTTTTTTTCTTGTTACATCCTGCTTGTGTGAGCTAAAGAGCCCACAGGGGTTCCTTGAAGTAACTAATATTTCTTTCTGAGGGTGTAGGCTGCCTGGATGGTTTTCTGAGTCCCATCCACAATATTTTGACTTGCTTCTTCTTGCCTAATCTGACTTGGTCTCTTTTTGCTAGGGGATTTTAGTTTAGCCCTATATCAACTTTGTTTCTTCTCTTGGTTGCTACAGGAGAAATCCATGAGGGGTCTCTTCTTTTGGTTCTCTTCTTATTTTGAACCTTTGGCCAACCCTCCTTAATATCTTTGTATTTCACAAAGAGCTCCTCCATCTTGGTGAGCTGCCTTGGGGAAAAAATACCTAGTAGATCTTCTATTTGTAGGACTTTGTTTTACTCCTACGTCCCAGAGCATGGGTGAGATTCTTGTGATGGGATGCCTTTAGATTTTTCCCTTCTTGAACTAGAAACGTATTCCTCCAACAGGGATTCAAGGGAGTCCAGAACGATGGAGATGAAGATGGACCTAGGGCACGAGTCACCACCTTTTGCCAGTCCTTTTTCTTTAGTATATTCCATGGTGTCTTGCTTAATGTTGACTTCCAAGTCTATGCCATCTAAAGGGGGGAGCTCCTCTCTGAGTTCTATTTTGTCTTGGCTAGTTAGTGCTTTGGTGTTGTCCTGTTATCTTGTCGACTCCTCTTCTGCAGATTTTTTCTTATCATCCTTTGAATCGAGGATCCTAGGAATGATCTCTAGTTGATCCTTTTTTTCCACACTCTATAAGTGTTGGCCTCTGTGCCATGTTGTGGATTTGTGTTCTCCCTGGAAAGGAAAGCATTATCTCTTAAAGTATTGTTGCCTTATTTTAACTTTCTTTCAATGATTTCTTTCCTTTCTTTGACTTTTGGAATGCTGGGCACATTCTAGCTTTGTGTCCTGCTTTCTTACAGAGGAAGCAAGGAAAAGGGACACTTTCATAATCCATCTTCTACACATGCTTTCCCTATTTGGATCGGAGCACTATAATTTCTGGCATGTCTTAATCCTCGTCCACCCTTATGCAAATCCTGGCATAGGTTAGGTGACTTCTAGCAACGGTCACTGGGTCTATCAAGAGCAGGGTATTGAAGGAGTTGGCTATTCCATCGAAGACATCTTCAAACCATAATTCCAGAGGAAGTTCTAGGAGTCTTACCCACATCAGGGCTTGGAAAAAGAAAAATTCATTGATATCAACCTTCGGAGTCCATTTTTACAACACCAGGGTTGCCTTACCTATAGACCAGGTACATGAAAACTCAAAGGACATGAAACCCTTAGCCATGGTTGTGACAAGGACTTGACCCTTTAAATCTCATTTGTTCTTTAGCAAAAATCCTTACTATATCTATGTTAGGTCTAGACTCCACAAATTTTCCAACAAGAGTATAGTCCATCAAAGTAATATTGTGATCAACCAGTTCATCGGGAATCTCTATAGCATATTTTCCTTTCTCCTTGTCACATAAATCCTTAATGGAAAGGAAAGATGACTTTCCTGTAGGTTTTACTCTGAAGAGAGTTGACCACGGGTGATTGATGGCTTTTCCATTTTGATCACATGCCTGGGTCTTCGAGACAAAGGGAGAAGAGGTAGAGAAAGCTTGATTCCCATCCTTGGCCCCTGCTTCATTTCCTAGATCTTTCTACTTTTCCCATGGGGCCCCTTCCTTTTTCTCTAGATCCTCAGGGTCCTATTCTATAGGGATGACATCACCAACGGATCTTGCAACCTACAACCCTATTATCCCACCTGCATTCAAATTCAAAAAACCTCCCACTCCCACTCATTCACTCATCGTTAATGTACGATGACTTGAATCCTCAAGAGTACACATATGTTGTTTATGATTTCAACTTACAATCCATATTTTTGATGACTAGACATATTTTTGATGTTACTCCTTGGTGTATTACATTTATTATGGGAACTTTTCATGGTGTTTCTTCACACCACCATTTCGTTGTTGAATTTTGTTCTTCCCCATCTTCTATGTACGAGTATAGATGTCTTATTAGATCATTTCAGTTTCAAATAGAAAGTCTCTTTTTAATCAACCATGGATTGTTAGAGTAGATTTGATTATGTGAAGTTTCTAAAATTTTATAAAGTGTATTTGAATGAAATTCCCATTACTTCTTCACCACTTCAAACTATTTTTACTACTCGGGTAAGACAATTATACTGTACTATGCCCTTTTCAGGCCTAGAAATATAGCGGTGAGTGATCAATGACTTTGATGTCCCTCAATTCAAGTCTAGTCAACTTATAACAAGGACAAAGCATGCAGGGAAATGAAGATAACATATAAGAAATTAGTTGTGTAGGAAGTGGCCATGACCAAGAAGTAGAGTAGTTGCAGATGGTCATGCAGTCAGTACTTGATTCGAGAGAAATCGAAGCTGTGGATCACAAAACCACTATCCTCCCAGACCAAAAAAGGGTATAGGCCTACACCATTTCATCTTTCCTTGGAACTCCCAATTGTTTTAAGTAGAGAAGAATTTATGAGAGGAATTGTAAAAATGAAATTAAAAGTAGCAGGCTTGTTGAACATTAGTATGTTTCTTTTTATTGCAATTATAATTAGTTCCTTGGTTCCTTAGTAATTGATTTTATTGCATTGTTGTCTTTGGTTTGTCATTTTGTTTTGAGTGTCCAGTGATTTAAACAAAAGACTTCGATTTAGCCAAAAAATGTGCAAGTCTACATTAGTGTGTTTCTTTTTATTGTAATTATAATTAGTATAAATGAACAAAATAATGACAATAAAATATTTGTCATTATAGGGTTGATGATTTTGGTCAATGTGTGTATGTGTCAATGTGGTGTTGGGCCATGCATGTTGAAGACATCATGCACAAAAAGTAATCATGGGCGTCAATTATGGGGTTGCCCAAATAGGAAAAAGGTTTGGATATGTAATTATATTTTATGTTTAAAAATAATGTGACAACTAATCATTTTAGGAAGAACTAATGTAGATTTGGTATTGCGGGGAAATAGTGGATGTCAATACTTCCGGTGGGTTGATGAAACCACATTTGTACATCTATCCCATCTAAATCTATACCTGATGTAGGAAATGAGTGCAAGTTGTGCAAGGCTCGAGAGGCAGCTAGTGCCTCCAAGATTACTTCAATGGCGAAAGCGGAAATCATGTTTCTGCGATGCCTTCTTTGTGTAGTTTGTGCACTACTTTGTTGGGACCATATGCATAAATGTGGTTAACAAAGGGCTATTGTAGATACATGAAGGTTTTTAGAATTTCAAGTAGATACGTTGGGCATATTTTGATAAACTCGTGAACTTTTTTATTATTTATGACTTTGTTATGATTTTGAATATAAAATTAAACAAAATTAAATATTAACCTTATTAAAAAAAAAAAAAAAAATATTTATGATTTTCTATATAAAATTAAATAAAATAAAAAATAAATATTTATGATTTTTTTAATAAAATTAAATAAAATAAAAAAATAAATTATTATATTAAAACAATTCAAAAAATAAAATAAAAATCATACTCAAATTCCAATTCCAGTTTTAAAAAGTGGAACCAAATGGAGGAAATACATCTTCTCGCTCATATTCCAAGTCAACCAAACAGTCCAAACTATAATCCAGAAATGAAAAAATGTGATGCAGGAGCATCTTGGGTGTAAGAGAAATCTTGCATCACCCAAAAATATTTTTGTTTTTGTATTCAATAAGGGCTATCTTGTGCAGAGTTGCTATTTATGGAAACTTTCTATTTTTAGTAAGTTGGTCTTACGATCTTGGAATGTTCTAATTTTACATATGGAGGTTCATCTCAGTCATATCAGCCTGCCATCAAAGTTTCATGGCTAGATTAGGTCTAGTTTTGAAGATATTGAAGATTTTCGGTATTGGCAGCAGGGCACAGAAACTTCAAACTTAGTTTTGAAGGCTTTAGAGGCCCCAGATGAGGTTGAAAATTTAGGTGATAGGTGGTTAAGCCTGTAGAGTGCTTCGTGGCGTTTCCAGAATGGGTTTATAAAAGCCAATCGGGTCAACGGGTGATGACTTATGGTCTTCGAAAGTTGGGTCACCTGAAATGGTGGAAAATAATTTTCTTCAAAATTTTTGTTTGGGTTTCAAAACTCATTTTGAGCCGACTTTGATGTAATAAATTGTAAAATAAAATAATTCTAAGTTTGGTCGGCTCTAAGGGCTAAATTTCTAGAACCTTCTCGGGCGGTGGAAATTGCCTATATAAAGAGGGCCCGTAGTGTTGTCTAGGGCAGTTCTGGGTAGTAGATCTGGGTATTGATTTAAGGCTTTGTCCTACAGAATATTGTAAGGGAATGCCCATGTGGCTTTGCATATTATAATTCTGAAAGTTTGTAATTCCACATTTGTGGAGATAATAAGAAGCCAATTTTTTGTTCTTGCATATTATTGTTGTTGTTTCTCTATTTCTGTTATGTGTTTGTGGTATTAAGGGGAGCACCCTTCATCAAGTGGTATCAGAGCAGGAGTTCTTGAGTGTGTAAATAGATCACCGATTGCGAGGCAGTTTGCACTAGGACCGTGGTTAAGGTTTTAGCGCGCATCGCGAAAATGCCTCCACGAAGAGAACGTGGTGGAAGAGATGGTGCTATGACACCTGAGGTTAGAGAGCTACAGAGACAAGTGCGAGCATTGCAAGAAGAGATTCACAGAGGAATGAATCTTAATGTCAGAGACAAAAGTGAGGATGAAGCCGAAGAAGAATATCAAGAAGGAGAAGCTGAAATTGTGAACCGGGAGGAAGAAAGACTTTTTCGAGCGATTTCCAAGATTGGGAAAAGACCTAAGATTGAGGTTCCTACGTTTTTTGAAAATCTTAACCCAGAGGAATTGATCGACTGGATCAATGAATGTGAGGAATATTTTGAGTATGAAGATGTTGAGGATTCTGATAGGGTCAAATTTGCGAAGGCTAGATTGAAAGGTCATGCGAAGATCGAGTGGCAAGAAATTCAATTGGAGGGAAATAGAAGAGGGAAAGATAAAATCACAAAATGGGATCAGATGGTGGATAAATTGAAGTGACAGTTCATTCCTGTTGATTATGAGCTTGACCTACTAAAGAAAATACAAAGTTTGAAGTAAGCAGGAAGATCTGTTCAGGAGTATACAGAGGAGTTCTATCAACTCCTCATCAGAACAGGCTATGCAGAAGCTGATAAGGAGAAAGTTGCCTGATGCCTTAATGGGTTAAGGCCAAGCATTCAGGAGAAGTTGAATCTGGTTTGAATGAACAGTATTGAGGAGGCATACTCATTTGCCCTAAAAGTAGAGGAAAAGCTGAGCAAGAAGTTTGAGAGCAAACAAAATGGAAGAGGTCGTGGTGGAAGATCTGGCGGACGGTCATATGGTGGCCGAAATGAAGATCAAAAAAAGAAGGATGAGGCTAGTAGTAGTCAGAATCAGAGAGGAAATAATTCTAATTGTTTCCAAGATCAGAGTAATAGAGATCAGAGAGGAAGAGGAAGAGGACAAGGATCTGGAAGAGGAGGCTTCCGTGGAACATGTTTTCACTGTGGAGAAGAAGGTCATAGGGCATTTGAATGTCCTCAGCGCCAAGGCAGAACAGATAGGAGAAATGAAGGCCAGGCTAGAGTTGCACATGTAGATGAAGATGCTAGATCATCAAATTCTAAAGATGCTGAAAGAGGAGAAATGCTAATTAACATAAGAGTCTTGCTGAGTGGTGAGAATGAACCTGAACAAAGGAGGAGCCTATTTCGCACTAGATGCAAGTGTGAGGGTAAATGCTGTGATGCAATTATCGATAGTGGAAGCACTGGCAATTTGGTGTTAGAAGAGATGGTGACAAAGTTAAACTGAAGAGACAAAAACACCCACATCCATATCGAATTGCCTAGGTGGAGGATGACCACAAGGTCATGGTCAGTGAACAGTGCCTGGTAAAGTTCAAGATCGGCGGGTACCAAGATAAGGTACTATGTGATATCATCTCTATGGATGCATGTCATATGTTGTTGGGTAGACCATGGTAGTTTGACAGATGTGCTGTACACGATGGTCATGCAAATACCTATTCCCTGACAAAGGAAGGAGTGCGACATAAGCTAAAGCCATTGAAGGAGACCGAAGAAAAGGTATGTGGTAATGCAAGAATAACATTTGTTGATGGAAAAAAATTCCTAGATGGTATGAGGCATGAGCATGTGTGTTTTTCTTTAATTCTAAAAGTTGGTAAAGAAGAAGTAGAGGATGTACCTGTAGAGGTTGCAGATTTGTTGAATGAGTTTCAAGATATTGTATCTAATAATGTACCTGATGGATTACCACCGGTAAGGAAAATCAGTCATCAGATGGATTTGATTCCAAGAGCCAATTTTCCAAACAAGGTAGCACACAGAATGACACCAGCAGAAAGTGAAGAGTTGAATAGATAAGTACATGAGTTATTGCAGAAGGGGTTGATTCGAGAGAGTCTGAGTCCTTGTGCTATACCAGCGGTATTAGCACTAAAGAATAATGGAGAGTGGAGGATGTGTACAGATTCCAGAGCAATAAACAAGATCATAATCAAGTATAGGTTTCAATTTCCATGAATGGATGATATTATGGATTGTTTGAGTAGAGCTGTGTATTTCTCAAAGATAGATCTGAAGAGTGGATATCACCAGATTCGGATCAGAGAAGGAGATGAATGGAAGATTTCCTTCAAGACAAAGGAAGGACTGTATGAGTGGTTGGTCATGTCTTTTGGGCTAACCAATGCACCGAGCACTTTCATGCGGCTCATGAATGAGGTTCTGAAAGAATTTCTGGGTAAGTTTGTCATTGTTTACCTAGATGATATTTTGATTTTTAGCAAGACATTGGAGGAACATATGATGCATATTCATATAGTGTTTGAGAAGTTGAGAGATGAGAAATTGTTGATTAATTTGAAGAAGTGCAGTTTTGTGAAGAAAGAGTTAGTGTATTTGGGATTTGTAGTTTCAGTAGAAGGTCTAAAAATGGACCCAAAGAAGGTACAGGCTATCCTTGAATGGCCTACTCCAAGGAGTGCTACTGAGGTAAGATCTTTTCATGGTCTAGCTAGATTTTACAGAAAGTTTATCAAAAATTTTAGTAGTATTTGTGGACCCTTGACTGAAACAATGAGAGGAGATAGAAAAGAGTTTAAGTGAACTAATGGGGCAGAAAAGAGTTTTCAATTGTTGAAACAAAAAGTTACAGAACAACCTATTTTAGCACTTCTAGATTTTAATAAGGTGTTTCAAGTAGATTGTGATGCTAGTGGTACTGCAATAGGAGCTGTTATGAGCCAAGAAGGTAAACCTGTTGCTTATTTCTGCGAGAAGTTAAATGATGCCAAGAGAAAATATTCTATTTATGATCATAAATTTTATGCTATAGTTCAGGCATTGAAAAAGTGGAGGCACTATCTGCTTTCTAAGGAGTTTGTTTTGTATACTGATCATCAAGCTTTGAAATATTTGAATAGTCAAGGAAAGTTGAATCAGAGACATTTGAAATGGGCTGAATTTTTGCAGAGTTATACATTTATTTTGAAACACGGAAGTGGAAAGTCTAACAGGGTTGCAAATGCTCTTAGCAGAATGCAACTATTGCTGACAGAGATGCACATTGAGGTGGTTGGGTTCAAGGAACTCAAAAATTTGTATCCAGAGGATCCTAATTTTGATGAAGTTTGGAAAGCTTGTACAAAACCTGTTACTCTAGACAGGACGAAATGGCTGGATTTTATCATCCAAGATGATATGCTATTCAAAGGGAGTCAATTGTGCATTCCACGAAGTTCTATGAGGGAGAATCTCATCAAGGAGAAGCATAGTGGAGGATTAGCTGGATATTTTGGTCATGATAAAACCCTTGCTTCGGTTGGTGAAAATTATTATTGGCCACAATTGCAGAAAGATGTGAAGAAGTTTGTACAGAGTTGCAGAGTATGTCAGATGGCAAAAGGAGTGAAACAGAATACAGGGTTGTATCAGCCATTACCTATACCAGAGAAGCCTTGGGAGGATATCAGTATGGACTTTGTTCTTGGTTTACCGAGGACACAGTGGGGACATGATTCAATTTTTTAAGTAGTTGACAGATTTTTGAAGATGACACATTTCATTCCCTGCAAGAAGACTAATGATGCTGTTCATGTAGCAGAATTATTTTTCAGAGAAGTGGTGAAACTACATGGTTTGCCAAAGACCATAGTGTCAGATCGAGATACTAAGTTTGTTGGATATTTCTGGCGGACATTGTGGAAGAAGTTGAAGATAGATTTGAAGTTCAATTCATCACATCATCCATAGACTGATGGACAGACAGAGGTGATGAATAGAAGTCTGAAAAATTTTCTGAGATGTTTGGTTGGAGATAAGCCAACAGGATGGGATTTGATTTTACCATAGGCAGAATTTGTATACAATAATTTTGTCAATAGGAGCACTAGTAAATCATCATTCCAGATTGTATATGGAAGTAGTCCAAGAAATGCATCTGAATTGAGAAAGATGGATAAAGGAGAAATAAGTAGTGCTGAAGCTGAGGATTTTGCAGAACACTTGAAGAACATCCATGAGGAGGTGAGGAAGCATATTATCAAGATGAATGCGCACTATAAGGCTAAGGCTGATGAGAAAATGAGGCATAAAGAATTTCAGGTTGGGGATGAAGTCATGGTTCATTTACGGAAGGAGCGATTTTTGGTTGGTACATATAACAAGCTAAAAATGAAGAAGTTTGGACCATGTAAGATATTGAAGAAGCATGATTCAGGAAATGCATATGAGGTAGAATTGCCTAGTGAGCTGAATATTTCACTAGTGTTTAACATTTCAGATTTGACAGAGTATCATGAAGGAGGTGTTGAAGATGAGGTTGCATCAACACAATGGAGTATTCCAGCAACCAGTTTAGATTTCAAAGAGATTGAAGACATACTGGACAGTCGTGTTGGCAGAAGCACAAGGAACAGGACATATGAAGAGTATTTGGTCAAATGGAAAGGACGACCCATTGAAGATTCATCATGGCTAACAAAGGAGGAGGTTAACCGTCTTGGTTTTCCTCTGCACACTTGAGTCGTGACAGGGTCACTTCTCAAATTACCCTGGGTGTCTAATGCAGGAGCATCCTGGGTGTAAGAGCAATCTTGCATCACCCAAAAATATTTTTGTTTTTGTATTCAATAAGGGCTATCTTGTGCAGAGTTGCTATTTATGGGAACTTGTTATTTTTAGTAAGTTGGTCTTATGATCTCGGAATGTTCTAATTTTACACATGGAGGTTCATCTCAGTCATATCAGCTTGCCAACAAAGTTTCATGGGTAGATCAGGTCTAGTTTTGAAGATATTGAAGATTTTTGGTATTGGCAGCAGGGCACAGAAACTTTGAACTCAGTTTTGAAGGCTTTAGAGGCCCTGGATGAGGTTGAAAATTTGGTAACAGGTGCTTTGCATGGGTCAAGCCTGTAGAGCTCTTCGTGGCGTTTCCAGAATGGGGTTATAATAGCCAATCGGGTCAACGGGTGATGACTTATGGTCTTCGGAAGTTGGGTCACCTGAAATGGCAGAAAATAATTTTTTTCAAAATTTCTGTTTGGGTTTCAAAACTCATTTTGAGCCAACTTTGATGTAATAAATTGTAAAATAAAATAATTCTAAGTTTGGTCGGCCTTAAGGGCTAAATTTCTAGAACCTTCTCGGGCGGTGGAAATTGCCTATATAAAGAAGGCTCGTAGTGTTGTCTAGGGCAATTCTGGGTAGTAGATCTGGGTATTGATTCGAGGCTTTGTCCTACAAAATATTGTAAGGGAATGCCCATGTGGCTTTGCATATTGTAATTCTGAAAGTTTGTAATTCCACATTTGTGGAGATAATAAGAAGCCAATTTTCTGTTCTTGCATATTATTGTTATTGTTTCTCTATTTCTGTTATGTGTTTGTGGTATTAAGGGGAGCACCCTTGATCAAAATGGATTATCAAATCCATAATTTGACCATTTCCAACATTTGATCAAATGCAAGATTTCCTAATTCCTGCTACCAAACGGGCCCTAATAGACATGTTTCTTCTCTCAGTTATACCATTCTGTGGAGGTGTTTTTGGTGCAGACATCTGTCTCTTGATTCTTTTATCATTGCAAAATAGATTGAACTCATTTGATATAAACTCTCCACCTCGGTCAGCTCTAAGACATTTCAGGCTTTTACCTGTTTCTTTTTCAACTTTTTCTAAATACCACTTAAACAACTGAAATACATCAGATTTTTTTTTAAAAAATATTACAATCATTATCCTAATGTAGTCATCAACAAACAGAATAAAGTACTTAGCACCACAATAACTTTGTACACCCTTATGTCCACAAAGGTCAGTATGAACCAAATCCAAAATATTTTAAGAAGTAAATGTCTTGCTCTTGAAACTAGTCTGTCATTTTTCCCAACTGACATTGTTTACACATCACATTATTGGGTTTCTTCAATCTCGACAAACCTCTAACTTTCTTCCTTTTACTAATATTTACCAAATTGTCAAAGTTTACATGACACAACTTCTTATGCCATTTATACATCACCAAATTGTGCAAATAAATATGTCTCCTCAGATAAATCTAGATAGAACAAGTTACCTCTAGTGTGTTCTCCTCTTCCAATTAGTTGACCACTAGCATCAAATATTTTAACCTTTCTGTGATGAAACTCTACTCAGTAACTAGTGTTGTTAAGCTATGCAACACTTAGGAAATTGTAGTTAAGACCTTCAACCCAATAGGAATTTTCACATGTGATCTTATCAGTTAGCTTAATTGATCATTTATCTCTCACAGGATATGGTGCATCATTACCAAACTTAACACTTCTACCTTTGTAATGGTCTAAGGTTTCAAATTTACTTTTATCACCGGTCATGTGATGTGAGCAACCACTATCAATAATCCATTTATCACCTTTACTCACATAAGAAATAAGTGATGTTTTCTCATCTTCATCATAATCATCTTTCATAGATACATAAACTACTTTAATATCAAAATTATCAATGTCACTGTCAGTTTCTTCTTTAGCAATATAAAATGATTTCTTATCTTTGTCTTTGTAGTCTCTATACCTTCAGTGATCTCTGTTATCTCTCTTATCCTTGTACTTGCTTTCTCTTTCCACATACTTGTCATTTCTGTCAGGATATCTTGCTGCAATATGGCCAACTTTGTTGCATGAAAAATAAATTATAGGAACTTTACCTTTATATTTGCGTTTTCTTCTTTTTAATCTTCTAGTCATGAGTGCTTCAAGATCATCTAGTTTCTCATTAGAAGGGTAATTGTCACTATCACTATCACTTTCACTTTCACTTTCACTTTCACTTTCACTTTTCACATATTTTTCTTTTTCCCTCTTAGACTTATGCAAAACCATTTGTCACTTGAATGTAGATTCAACATTAGGAATAGTGTAGTTATCATATTCAGATAGTTCAAAAGTAGTAAGCTTATCAACAAGACTTTCCAAAGTTAGAACATTACCAAGGTGATATCTTAATTCTTGAATTGTAGAAATTTTGATAGTATAGATAAGAAGGAAAGTTCCCAATTCATTACCAATAACAGTCTCATCATCAATGATTCCATTAGCTCCTCTAATAACATTCATTTAGGAATTTCTTGTGGCTTATTTAAAAAACAAGTTAATTAAAAGGAAATTCCTAAATGAATTAATCAACAAGGACTTTGGCCTGTTTTAGTCTCATTCATTATGACGTCATCGAGATTCTCTTGTAAAGCAGCCCTTTTTTAATAGTTATTGTTCCATCCATACAAACACAACACAACTGAATATATTAAGTATATTGTATCTTAATATGTTGCCACAGTTTAAATTTTCAATTCCAGCCTCTAGTATTAGTGTCGCAAATAAGAATTTTATGTACGAAAAGCTTCTTTACAGCAATCTATAATAACGCAATTGATTTAAATAGTATAAACGATTTGATGTGGGTGACTTATTTGCTATGATATTGACATAATTACTAAATTTTGGAAATCTGTGGGAGATTATTAGATTCTCCGAGTCCAGAACGGGGACCGTGTTTTACTTTTTATCACATCCATGGAATCTAAAACACACTTTGAAAGATTTGCAAGATTTAAACTTAAGTTCGATGAATATAACCAGGAAAACAGAAGAGTCATAATAGGACGGCATTAAAAGTCTATTGTGAGCCCACTTTGACCATTAAAAAACTTCTCCCCCGGCTTCATGTCTCATTCAATGTTACGAAGTACAGTGTCAATAAACGTTTGTTTTCAAGTGTTAATAGTGATAATTTGGTGGGTAAATTAAGCAGGAACTAAGAATATATTAGTCATCGGTTTCTATTGCCGATTGTTATTTTCAATGGTTAGGTATGGGATCATCATTAATCAGAAAATGTGTTTTTCTCAGTAGATGCATACTAATATACATTGTGACGAAGTCCAATAGAAAAATGCTGATATGGGTTAGTTTTTCCATCCTTAAAAAAGGCAAGCAAGATTTACCAAATAAACGACCATGACCTACTACTTCTAGTGAATGGTAATATTAAATATGTTTGTAATTTATAGACAAGTATCGTTACCCTGAAATTCTGTTGTATTGCTCTAAGTTAATAGATCAAACTTAAGTGCAGTAAGTTGAGTTCTAAAATTAATAAAGGCTAATAGTTGTTCACTAAATTAATAGTTGTTCACTAAATAAATATTATCTCACTGAAATTTACTGACGTGGAAGGAAAAAATTGACTAAACCACTACCTAATAATAGTTGTAGATTGTGTAGGAGTATGAAGCTTTATAATGGTACCAAATCTCTTCAATTTTGAGAATGCATGTACAATTAACGAGTTTGAAATAAAAATCAGAAATACAGAATTAATGAGCAGATTAAAAATAAATACAAAACACATAATTTATCGTGGTTCACCACAATACTGGCTACGTCTACACTGAGAGCAAAAGAATTGTATTAAACTCAAAACATAATGGTTACAATGAATTGAAGAGACATATAAATAGGCTCACAACTGAGCAGTTGAAAAGGCAAGGTGGCAATAGACAAAAGTCCGTTGGCCTTCCAATCCTAACAAACTCCCACCAGAAGTCAATGGATATCTCAGCTGATCAAGCATTCCCCTACTCTACATGCTAACTTACTTCAGCTTAACAAGTCCAAGAGAAGTTCTTGCACATTCGAACTTCTCTTTGCTTACAACTTTTGTGAATATATCTGCTGGATTGATTTTAGTATCAATTTTTTCAACCTTCAACCTGCCCTCTTCAACCATGTGTCATACAAAGTGAGCATGGATATCAATGTGTTTTGAACATTGCTGAGAGGTATGATTATGAGCCATAAAGATGGTGTTGCGACTATCACTGAATAGAACATAATCATTTTGTTGATACTTCATTTCTCCAAGTAATCGCTGCAACCAAATCATCTCCCGAGCACCTTCGAAAAGAGACAAATACTTAGCTTCAGCGGAAGAAAGAGCAATAGAATGTTGCAGCCTTGAGGACCAACTAATAGGAGCTCGAGTGAACATGAATGTGTAACTGGTAGTAGATCTAGGCTTATCCAAATCTCTGGCAAGATTTGAATCCATGAATCCGTGTAACTGTTCATTATTGTTAAAAAAAATATAAGACCAAATATGAAGTGCCTTTAAGATATCTTAATATCCATTTGACGGCCTCCCAATGAGTCTTCCCAAGAGTGCTCATGAATCTACTCATAACTCCCACCGCATTAGCAATGTCGAGATGTGTTGAAACCATAGCATACATAATGCTACCAACTGGAGATTTGTAAGGGATGTCCTCCATATATTCCTTGTCCTCCTGTGTTTGTGGACATAAATTAGCTGATAACTAAAAATGTGAAGCAGGTAGAGTGGAAACGCTATGCGCATCAGCCATACCAAATCTCTCAATTACTTTATCAATGTATTCTTTTTGTGACAGTGTAATTACTTTCTTCTTCCTATCCCAGGTGATAGTCATACCAAAAATCTTATTGGCTGCCCCTAAATCCTTCATAGAAAATGTTCTTGCCAATTTAGTTTTCATATCACTAACAATTTTAGAGCTTGTTCCCGCTACTAACATGTCATCAACATAGAGAAGAAGAATGACAAATTCACCATTTAGGAGTGTCTTATAATAAATGCATGGATCAGATTCACATCTGATTAAATTATGTTCAAGCATGAAGGAATCAAACTTAACATACCACTGCCTCGGGGCTTGCTTAAGCCCATACAAACTACGCTCCAGCCGGCAATAAAGATGTTCCTGTCCCTTTTTTCACAAAACCCTCAGGCTAATGCATATACAACTCTTCATTCATGTCTCCATGTAGAAATGTTGCCTTAACATCTAGCTGCTCCAATTCAAGATCCCAAATGGCTACTAATCACAATATTGTTTGGATGGATGTCATCTTCACAACCAGAGAGAATATTTCAGTGAAATCAATCCCCTATTTCTGAGCATATCATTTTACCACCAACCAAGCTTTGAGCCATTTTTGAGCTCTGCCTTTGTCTTTCAATTTATAAACCCACTTGTTCTTGAGTGGTTTCCGATTTGGTGGAAGAACAACCAAATCCCATGTTTGTTTAGCTTCTAAAGAACTCATTTCGTCTCCCATAGCAACAAACCAATTGTTCTTATCACTTCTTGTACATGCCTCTTTATAATTTGCTGGTTTGATTTGCTCAGAAATTAACAGCTTAGGCTCTGCCTCTTCAGCAAATAGTAACTGATAATAAAAAAAATCGCTAGAACTTTCCTTTGTCTTGAGGATCTTCCTAATTCAGTATGATCTGTTTCAAGAGAATGGATTCTCTTCAATTGATTATCATCATTTCCCATATTAATTTTACCAGATTGATTTAAATTTGATAACTCTATTGATTTCACACTAGACTATTTGTATGAAGTATCCCTATTTTCACCAAGTGAAGGATCCCTGTTTTCTTGTTGAATGTCAAATTGGTCACTGAGATTGTGCTTTATCCTTTCACCGGGCATAGAATTTCCCCTAGTGGTCCACACATCTTCCTGTACATTTTTCCTAGCATCTTGTGTACAAGAAGACATGTGTGGGTTCTCTTGCAGTGTTTCAAACAGCCCGTGCATAGGATCGTATGCACGTGAGTTCTCCTACTCTGTGTGAGTGTTAAGACTGATACGGTGAAGGTTAGTTGCCAGCGGGAAGGGAGAGGAGGAATGTTGTCTACTATTGCTGATCGGGAGTTCCTACTGCTGTTGTCTGCAACTGTGAGACCCATTTAAATCATATATAAGACCCTGTTGTTGTTCATGTGGGCCAGTCTGCAGGTCATGTAAGGTAGGTTGTTTCTCACACAAGGTGGTTTGCTACTTATGCAGGCCATACTTTTGCTCACGTGAGCCGATTTTCTGCTCATGTGGGCCTTCTTCCACATTCAAACCATAAATTTGTCCTGTGAGAAATCAATCACTGTGTGAATTTCCCTTTTGGGCGTGAGAGGGAGAAGTATCATGGAGATGGGAAGGGAAGAGCATATCCTCTCTTGAACATGGTCCCCTATTTTCTGAAAGACTTTGACTATCATCAAACATATTTCTCTGTTCTCCATTGAATAGATTATCATGTGTGTAATCATCCTCACTTGATGAGGACTGAGAGGGAGGAAATAAAATAGAGGTTGGAGTTTTCTGTAGAGAACTTCTTCCTAGATGTGTAGAGGGAACACTATTTGAGAGTGCCTTGAAAGAGATGTATTTGCCTTCAGACTTATCAATGTCTGTGAGAGATGGAAATTTTTGCAAATTAAAAATGACATCATGACTGTGAATAATTTATTTTTCAACCGAATCCCAAACCCTGTAACCAAATTGGTCTTCTCCATATCCCACAAATATGCCCTTTTGTGATTTGAAATCCAGCTCCATATTTCTTTCTTTTGGGATATGTACATGAGCTTCACACCCAAAAACTCGGATGTGTGAGTATGAAATCCTTTTTTCTAACCATTCCTCTTCCGGAATACCGAACTCTAGATGAGATGAAGGAGATCTATTGATTGAATAGACTATTGTATTACAGAATTTCGCTCAAAATTCTTTGCCTAAACTGGCATTGGAAAGCATACACCATGCTTTCTCAAGAATGGTTCTATTTAACCATTTTACTGCCCCATTTTCTTGAGGGGAATAAAGAACAACCTTAATTCATCTTATACCATGATTTTCACAAAAGTTATCAAACTCCAATGATCAAAATTCACTTCCATTATCTGATTTTAAAAACTTAATTTTATGACCACTCTGATTTTCCACAAGAGCTTTAAAAACTTTGAATTTAAAGAATACCTCAGATTTTCTAGGAAGCATATAAACCCATACCTTTTGGGTGCTATCATCAAGAAAAGTAATAAAATATTGTGTGCCTCCATAAGAGGTTACCTCCATAGGTCTAAAGACATCTGAATGCACTAACTCCAAGGGTGTTGTCCTTTTGTCATGTCCATCCTTCAAGAAACTGGCACGCTTTTGTTTCCCATGAAGATAATGCTCACAAAACTCCAAATTTGCAAATTGGAGACCTGGTAGTTGATAATGATTCAGCATTACCTCAAGGCCTTTCTTGCTCATATGGGCTAGCCTTTGATGCCAAAGCGCAACATCACTGTCCACAAGTGTCAAAGCAAATTTCACCTTATCAATAGGTTTCAAAATATAGAGACTACCAGTTTTATCTCCTTTAGAAATAGCCAATGAACCTTTGACTATTTTCCATGTATCTGTGAGTTCAAGTTTAAATCCTTGGGTATATAATTGGCTGATTGAAATCAGATTCTTCTTTAATTGAGGAACATGTCTAACATCTTTGAGAAGTAATTTTTCTCCACCTTCTAGATGCAAGACATCTCCTTTCCCAATAATTTTACATGCTTTTTTGTCACCCAAATATACCTCTCTGAATTCACCTTCTTGATAATTTGTAAATGCATATGTGAGAGAGGAAGCATGAAAGGAAGCTCCTGAATAAATTACCCATGAATCAAATTTTCTTTCACTTGTTGATAGAATTAGGATACCCAGATCCTTTTCACAAATTATGTTTGCTTGATTGTCCAATACTTGTTCTTGTTCCTTCTTATATTTTCTACAATCTTTCTTAACATGCCCAGCCTTCCCACAAAACCAGCAATTGTTTTGTCTCCCTCTTGACTACGATCTTCTTGCAGATTGGGACCTCTGACTGTTATTAAATCTACCTCTATATTGGATTCTTCCTCTATTTTTGGTGCTCACAATTGAGAGAGCATCATTAGATGAGGACTCATCATTCTTTCTCCTCAAATCTTCAGAGAGAAGGGTGACTGAAAATTCATCAAAGACTAGCTTCTTGGTAGTTGATGCTGAAGTGCTTATGGCTGTCACAAGTCCATCCCAGCTATTAAGAAGAGAACATAATAGTAGGACAACCTTATTCTCATCGTCTTGTGTCATGCCAACTAAATTTTTTTGGTTGATCAAGGTGTTAAATTTATTGAGATGATTTGTCATGGCTTTGCCTTCCCTCATCTTAAGCTTGTATAACTTCTTCATGATGAAGACTTTGTTCATAACGGATGCATGTGCATATGTTGAAGCCAATTTATCCCATACATCTTTTATTGTAGTTTTGTCTGAAACATTATATAATATATTATTGCCTAATTTAAGAAATATTGTCACCATGGCTTTTTCATAAAGCTTTTCCCAATCTTTGTCTTTCATGGACGTTGGTTTCTTTGCTTTTCCTTCAAGTGCAAGAGAAAGCCCTTTGTTGACTAACAGAGACTTCATTTGAATCTTCCATATCCCGTAGTTCTTCCCAGAGAATTTCTGAGCTCTTAAATCTTCCATGATTCTGAAATTTCAATTACCAAAATCTCAACTAGCGATTAACCTCCTTTGATACCAATTGTAGAATTAACGTGTTTGAAATTAAAAACCAAAAATACAAAATTAATGAGTAGATTAAAAATAAAAATAGAACAGACAATTTATTGTGGCTCACTAGAATAGTGGCTACATCCACACTAAGAGCAGAAG
This sequence comes from Chamaecyparis obtusa, assembly GCA_027943335.1. Taxonomy (NCBI): domain Eukaryota; kingdom Viridiplantae; phylum Streptophyta; class Pinopsida; order Cupressales; family Cupressaceae; genus Chamaecyparis; species Chamaecyparis obtusa. Next base: position 29,268 of record BSBK01011890.1, on the reverse strand, counting down.
AATTATATTAAACTCAAAATAGAATGGTTTACAATGAATTGGAGAGACATCTAAATAGGATCACAACTGATCAGCTGAAAAGGCAAGGCAAAAATAGACAAAAGTCCGTTGGCCTTCCAATCCTAACAATGCATCTAGTATCTTTTTAAAATAACATTAATGCAAAGAAAGTGTGTATGAGATGTTAACGTTGATCTCGGGATCACAACTCTTATTTGTGATGAAGGATAATAATTTCATAATAGATATTTTGAATATCATTTATGTTTCAATTAAAAGGTATTTTAAGGTTGTTGGGTATGGAAATTGGAGAAAATAGGTGTATGTCAAACTCTAAGATTGTTGTGTCTTTCCTTCTACAAAGATCCATCGATATTTTCTAACATTTTTAAAGAAAAAGGATAAACATTGTGTGACATTTATGATCATTTTAAATTAAGAAAAATATTTTTTTAAATGAACAGTTTGATAAAGAATTTTGTTTCATGGATAATTCTTAATAGGTTCCATTCTTTCATTTAACAACTAAGAAATCAATATTTTGTAATAGTTTTAAAAAGACAATTAAATAATGCCTGACATTTATGACCATATTAAATCAAGATAAATATATTAAGTAAAATGATTGGTTTGATAGAAAATTGGTTTATGTATAGTGTTCAATATATCTTATTCTTTAATTATACAAATGAGCAGGTCTGACAATTTTAAAGATAAAAGATAATATTATCTGACTTTTATGATAATTTGAAATTAGAAGAAATATTTATTAAAAAAAAAAAAGATGAACAGTTCAATAAAGAATTTTGTGGTATGACATTTATGACCATTTGAACGGAACTGAAATAATTTGAAAAGGGTGAATAGATTGAGAAGGAATTTTGTTTGATGGATAGGATTCAACATTTCTTAGTCTTACATTTGATTTCAACAATAGATTTCCGCTCTGCCCACTCTGCAACTTCCTGCCCAAAATGACTTTCAAATTGTAGGCTCCCATGCTCGCCTCCTCTGGGGGAGATGCTGCCCCCCTGGCTGACCCACCTGTTGGTCCTGATGGACCCCAGACCACTCTCGTGATTTCCTCTATCACAAGCCTAGCCGTTGAGTCAATGAGGGAATCTCAAAAAGATGCCCTGTTGTCTCCCCCAAAACCCAACTAGAAAGGTGCCCTTGTTGGAGAAACTCATTAATCTCTGGAGGCCCTGTTCTTGGATTTTGTTCAGACTAAGGAAGTTGCTGAATTGTCGCTCCCAGACTCAGTGGTGAAATGAATGATGGTGGACTTCCAGCTATCCCTGGTTAGTTGTTTCTTCAATTTTTGACCCACCATTGAAATGATTAGGAAATGGGTTTCTAATCAGTGGAAGATCAAGGGTTTTGTCCTAGTTTCAACTATGTCAGGGGGGCTTTTTTTGTTTGAGTTTACCACTCTTGAGGACATGTCCTATGTGCTAGCGGGGTCATGGGTTTATGGAAAGCACTTCCCGGCCCTCGCAAAATGGAAACCCGAATTCAATCCGACGACGGACTTAACAAGAATGGCCTTAGTTTGGGTTCGCCTCCCTGGCCTCCCTCTCAAGTACTAGGATGAACAAGTCTTTAGATGGATAGACAATTCCTTCGGCTCTTTCATCACAATGGACCAGGTGACTCATTCAAAGTCTAGGCTTATTTTTGCTATATTTTGTGTGAATGTTACTTTGAACAAAACCTTGCCCAACTTTATTATTCTAAAATCTAAACTAGGTAGATGGACCCAAGCTCTGATGTATGAGAATGCTACCCTATTTTTCCAAAATTGTGATTGCAGGGGCCATTCTAGTGATACTTACAAGTCCTCCAAGCTGGGACAAAAAAATGGGAAGGAGTTGCTGAGAGTCCTCCCCCCGTAGGTGAAGAACAGAAGGTGGAAACTAGGCCACCCTTGGTGACTAAGGAAATGGAAATTCCAGCTATTGATGATTTGGCCCTGGAAGAAGGTGAGATCATTCCCCCCTAGGAGATGAATGTTGGATGCCCTGATTTGGGTCCTTCTAAGTCCACAGAGGAACCAGTTCTCATGCAGGTGGTAGAGCCATTAAAAAGCCCCTCGATGCCCCCCTCCCTGGAGGAGATGAAGACTAGCCCTACTGTGATAGAACAACCTACCATTGTGGTGGTTTTGGAGGTGCTTTCCCCAAAGTCAAATGCTAAACCCCCCCAAAGGCCTGTGAAGAAGAGTCGATCTAGCTCCCTTGATGGCTTGTAGGATGATGAAGGGGAATGGAAAACATAGAGAAAGAAAACCAAGCCTAAAAAGGCTGATGTGGGAATGGAAACACCCAGAGGAAGGCCTTCAGACAAAGCACAAAGATTGTGGGGAATCACAAGGGATGTTGCAGTAGGTAAGTAGCAAACCCAGAATCTAGCTTCAAAAGTAAGAAATGAATTGCCTTTCTTGGAATGTGAGAGGATTGAACAGCTCCCTCAAGCAAAGTGTTGTCAAACACTACATTTTTTACCTCAAGCTTGATGTTCTGCTCCTCCAAGAGGTTAAGATGTCAGCTAGTAATTTTGCTACCCTGGTGCCCAATCTTTGGTCGGGTGCCGCCTTCCTTTACTCTGAAGCTGCAGGGGCATCTAGTGGTATTGCTATGCTCCTGAACCCCAATAGGATAACTAGTTAGCTTTCTACTTTTTCTCCCAACTTCCTTGTTGTCACCTTCAGGAAGAATGGTCCTAAATGGACTATTTTCAATATTTATGCTCCCAATACTCGGGTGGGTAGAGCTTCACTGTGGGATGATCTTGGCCATCGGTTGGACCCGGACTGTTCTACGAATTTCCTACTAGTAGGTGACTTTAATACCCCTCTTTACCCCTCAGACAAGTGTGGTGGCCTTGTGGATTACTTAGATAGTATGGGGGAGTTGGCTCATTTTATCTCCTCCACAAGCCTTACTGACCTCACCCTAAAAGGGAACCCCTTCACTTGGTCTAATAATAGGAAAAGTTTCCACATCATCCAAGTGAGACTGGACCGGGCCCTAGCCACCTCTTCATGGAACCTTTGCCTGAACTCCTCACTATCTTCCATCCCTCGTACCATGTTGGATCATAACCCCCTCCTTCTCAGCTGGCTTGACACCCCAAGGTTAGCCTGACACCCTTCAGATTTGAAATTATGTGGTGCTCTCACCCATCCTTCAGGGACCAAGTGAAATTCTGGTGGAAGACTAACATCAGGGGTACTGCCATGTTCATAATAGCCCAAAAGCTCAAAATTATCCGAAGAGAGGTTAAAGGCTGGAGAAAACATAACTTCGATGACTTTCGCAAGGAGAAGATGGAAATGTCTAGAGTTTTAGACTCCCTCCAAGCCCAGTTGGCTACTGGAAACTACCCACCCCAGGTTCAGGTGGAGGAGGAGGTGCCTAGACACAAGTGGTAGAAAACTCTGAAAAAAGAATAAATCTACTAGAAATAGAGATCCAGAGTCCAGTGGCTTGCTGAAGGGGACAGGAACACAGCCTTCTTTCATAGGTCTGCCAACATCCATAAAAGAAGAAACACTATTGCTGTTATTAAGGATGAAGGAGGGAATGAAGTCAAGGAGAAGGATAAGATCAATCAGGTGGTGGTCAACTACTTTAGGAGAATGTACTCTAGTGAGGGTCCGATATGCCTGGACAGCATCTAAAACCAACTTTTGGACCAAATCCAAAGTTCTTTAGGGTAAAAGCACAATAAACTGTCACCCTTTTACAAAGGAAAAGGCTAACAAAATCAAAGTTGTTCAACTTCAATAGTATAAAAATGACATTTATGTTTGGAATTTGAAGATGATGTAAACTAATTAAATGTGATAAAATGGGTGAAATTTATGATTAATATTTTTAATAAATTTTTTCAATAAGAATTGATATTTTTTTTAATTTTTAAAGAAGATTTTTCAGTTGCTAAAAAATGTTGAAAATTAGGTCTAGTTCCCACCAAAAAATTATATGTAAATAAATTTTTTTTCCCCTAATTTCAAAATATGTCATAGATGACATATATAGCTAGTGCATGAAGAAATAAAAAATGGTTTGTGACGTATATTTTCTTTTATATAACAATTCAAATTCTAATTTACTGAAATCGATAGTTTTCATCTCGCAACATATTTTTCATAACAAATCTATCCCAATCAAAAAAAGAAATATATATTCTTGAAGAGGACTCTCTCCTCTAGTGCACCATATGTTTTTCAAATTTATTTAATATGATTTACTATTTTTTCTTTCTCCAAATCAACATCTCCTTGACTATTAAAATACCTACTTGCAATATTTTTTAATTATAATAAACTATGTCTAATTAAAACACTATAAAATCTATATGAAGACATTCTTGACTCTGATCTCTACAAAAGGGTATTTTTTTATTTTAAAAAAATATCATTAAAAAGATTGGGAGTTATTGAAATGCCACTTTTCTGAAATAATTTTATTTTTATGGTAATTGGACCCAAAGTGGTATAAAACATGCATTTAATAGATATTTCCAATTGGAAAAGTTAAAGCACTTATCTAACTTAGCTAGTATATATCTAGCTAGACCATATGTTTGACAAAAATTAGTTTTTAGTTAGAAATACTAAAAATCAGTTGTGCTGATAAGTTAGCCTAAAAGGTGACACCTGATTGTGCTTTTACCCTATAACGCTCAGTGACAATAACTTGCTTATGGAGCAGGTCTCTAATGAAGAGGTAAAGAATGCGGTCTTTGCCATGGGATCTTACAAAGCCCCCGAACTGGATGGATTTCCTCCGATGTTCTTTTAGGAGTACTGGGACATCATGGGGACCAATGTTACCCAGACTGCTAGAGACTTCTTTAGGATTGGGCGCATCCTCAAACAACATAATCAAACCTACATTGTGCTAGTTCCAAAGCATGACAATCCTACCACTTTGATGGATTTTAGGCCCATCAGCCTATGCAATACCTTTTACAAGATCCTTACCAAGATCCTAGTGGGCAGAATCAAACTTCTACTGGACAAGATTATCAACACTACTCAGAAAGGTTTTGTGCTGGGTAGACAGATCTTTGATGCGGCCATTGCCACTCATGAAATCGTCCATTCTATGGACAGAAGCAAGGCTCCAGGTATGGCATTTAAACTAGATATCTCCAAAGCTTATGACAAAGTTAATTGGTCATTTCTGATTAAAATTCTTGCTAAAATGTGGTTTAATGAGAAGGTTATCCAAATTATACAAGAATGTATTCAAACTGTTAGACTTTCTATTCTGGTCAATGGCTCCCCTGGGGTTACTTTAAACCTCAGAAGGGTCTTAGACACGGAGACCCCCTCTCCCCCTACCTCTTTATTATGGTGGCTGATGTGCTTAGCAGGAATCTTTGTATGATGTCTACCATGGGAAGAATAAAAGACATCAAACCTGCTTCTACCCTTCCTTAGGTGGTGTTAGAATAATTTGTGGATGACACCTTCCTTTTTGGGTAATCTTCTGTGATTGAGGCCAGATAGTGGAAACAAATACTAGAAAGTTATGCTTGGGCGTCTGGATAGTGTATCAACTATTAGAAGAGTAGGTTGTTCTTCTTCAATACCCCCATGGAGCTACAAAATAAGGTGCTTAGAATCTTGGGTTGTCTCAGGGCATCACTCCCTTCTACCTACCTAGGCCTCCCCCTTACGATTAAAGAGGTGTCCCAAGATTTCTGGAATTCCATCCTTGAAAAAACCTAGAGGAAACTTGCTGGCTGGAAGGGGAAGTTTTTAAGCATTACTGGAAAACTTCAGCTGGTGGCCTCCACATTCCAAGGGATTCCTATTTACTTCCTATCCCTCTTTAAAATTAGAGGCTACATGGCAGACAAACTCGAAAGGATCTAGAGAACCCTTTTGTGGGCTAGAGCTGAAGAAAAGAAGAGGATGTCTCTTGTGAACTGGGATACTGTCTACCTCCCGAAATGAATGGGTAGCTTGGGGCTATGAAAAATTGGGCTGATGAATAAAGCCCTTACCACAAAAGTGGCTTGGAAGCTTATAGAAGGGAAGGTGGATTGGCGTAGACTTATGGAAGCCAAGTATCTCCAAGGACACCCCTATAGGTGGATGTACCATGATGGAGACCTCCCAAGTGGTTCCAAACTCTGGACGAACATATGTAAATGTAAGACCCTCCTGTCTAAAGGTGCTTTCTAGCAAATTGGGAATGGGAGATCTACCAAATTTTGGAATGACCACTGGATTGTGAACCGACCTAATTTGGGCTGCAGATTCAAACCTCTTATGAACTATCTTAGACCTATCTTGGGTAACTGGGTCTCCAACTATATCACTGGTAGGGATTAGGAGGATATACCTAATCAGGTAAGAAACAGACCGGACCTACAACACTTAGGGAAGGATCTCATGGAAATTATGGCTAATGTCAGAATCTCAAGGCTTGAGGACTCTATTATCTAGGCCCCCACCTAGGTTGGTACCTTCTTTGTTAAGTCTTATTACAATCTACTTCTGGAGGAGAGTAACTCGGGGGACTGGAAGAAGGTGTGGATTCCCTAGCTCACACCGAAAATATTTTTTGTCTGGTGGACTTTAATGTATGGTAAGGTCCTAACCTAGGATAACCTAATAAAGAGGGGCATCCCCATGGCAAACAAATGTATCCTATGTAAGAAGGAGGAAGAAATGGTGGAACACTTGTTCATCCACTGTGATTATGCCTCTAGAATATGGTAGGAGGTTATCGACAATTTGGGTATTTCATGGGCCTTGGATAGAGAAATGCATCAATTTAGCAACTAGAAATCCCACTCCAATCACCCCGTGCTCCAACTTCTCTTGCGTATGCTACCCCCTCACATCTGTTGGGCCATTTGGAAGGAAAGGAACAACATGATCTTTAGAGAAGAGAGAAACCGTTCTGAGACATGTCTACATATAGGTACTAAGCTCCTGTGTGAGAATGCCAGGATGGCTAAATGGAAGCTCCCCCCTTGTCCTCCTGCTATTTGGGAAGTGAGAATTGTTGATAGATGGAATATCTTTGATGTGTTCTCCAGATTTGACGATGCTAAAAAGATAGCTAGGAAGGCTACCAGATGGGTTGCCCTCCTAGAGGATGGACTAAATTAAACTTTGATGGGGTGGAAAATAATATGAGCCAAAGTGGGGGTGGTGTTCTAAGAGATTATAAAGGTAATTGCCTATTGGCTTATGCTGGCCCTATCAATAACTATACTGTCACCTAGGTGGAAGGATTGGCCCTTCTCTAGGGGATTAAATTCACAAAACAAATGAACGTCAGGCAACTGGAAATCAAGGGGGATTCCAAAGTGGTTGTTGAGGCTGTCAAAAGTGGTGCAAGTGCAGGGTGGCGGGCTAGACCTATTATTTTGGAGATCAATGAACAGATTAATAGCTTTCAGAGCACCACTATAGCCCACATGTACAAAGAAGGGAATTTAGTTGCTGCCTCAATGGCAGAAATGGGCCTAAAACAAACTAAACTCAATAGTTGGAGGGTGGTTAGTGATTTACCCCTAGTGACTCAGCAAATAATTGGGGGAGAAATGAATATCAATGTTTAAATGTGCCACACCATCTTATTCATTGCGAATCCTTACTGGATCACGTGCTAGCGTGTTTCGATGATTTTTGTGATTATGGAAAGGAGAACCCAAATTCCCATAAAAATTCATAGTTACTCCTTAAACATGTGGAGTAGGTGCTATCCAAATATGAGGGCTTACTTGGTGAATGAGGATAGCAAGTGTGTCCCTGGTATTATTACTATTTATGGCACCTGCAGATCTGTTAGATCTAGCGGTATGGAGCCTAGTTTCCAAAACTTTTCACCAAGCTAGCATTTTAAGTATAAACTATTCTCGGAAATGCTTTGCAAAACCAAGGGTTTTTTAAGTTTTGCAAAAACACTTGGCTCTCTATTTTCTAGGACATTCTAGCGTTGGAGGGTCTAAAATTTGAAATGGCTAGCAACACTCTCCACATTGAGCCTGATAAAATTGATGAGACCTTCACCTCTGATGCACTAGTGAAACATTACTGCAAGGAGAGCAACATTTGGGGTTTTATGGAAAGAATGAAGGGGGGGCATGACAAATGAATCTCCAAATAGTTCATGTCATCCTGGAACAATAGGAGTGTCTCTGTTGGTGGCATCCACTTTCAGCTGAATGAGGAGGTCATAGCCAAGGAGACTGGGCTTTCTATGACAGGGAGAAAATATTAAAAAACCAGCCTCAACCAGTTCTTTAAGGATAGAGAGATGCCGGTGAAAAATTAGGGGGGCTTCAACAGGGAGGAGCTATCGGATGTCTGGCCAAAAATATGACTCATAGTGATGAAATAATTCACATTGGAAGGTAAGTTTATTGTCTTTTACTACTACCACTTACCATTCCTAAGCCATGTTAGAAACAAAGATTTAATCTCCATCCCTTTCTATCTTCTACACTCTTTAGAAAGTAAGATTCTTGATATTAAGGAGAACCCAGATAAGCCTATTCCTATCCTCCATCAGGGCCTCCTTCTATGCATCTACTAGTTCCACAAAGCTATCTGTCGGGCACCCAACCCCCTTGATTATCTAGGAAATGCCACAAGAGGATTCCCTAGCCAAAACTAAAAATCCCAGTCCTCCTCCCAGTCCATCCATGTCATCCAGGAGACTGAGCCGGGTACCAAAGAAGGCAGGAACAGAAAAAAATGTGTCAAAAATCTGTTTAATAAGAAGGATGACTAGGAGGTGTCCAATGTCTTTGAGTATGAGGAAATTAAAAATAGGAAGGAGGATGATAGTACTCTGGAGACCGAATGTAGGCCCAAGAAAAGGAAAATAATGGAGAGCCAGGTTAGTCTGGAGGTGGATTTGAGTGGCTCAGGTCGTAGGAGGTCAAATAGACTCGCTAAGGAGCAATGTAAAACTAGGCTGCTGGAAATGACATCTAAAGAACAATCCATGACTGAGAAAGACTTCCAAACCACCAAGTCTACAAATGATTCATCGGATGACCATATGAGCCCCCCTAGGCCTAGTAACAACCCTGTTCCTGACCCCAAGTAGGCCATGGAAACCCCCATTCCTACCCTGCCCTTGAGTCCTTCTCAAAACCCACAGGATAAGCCCCCCTTTGGTTACAATACTGAGGCCCCAGAGGATAGTCTCAAAGGTACTCTTAAAAGGAGGTTCGCAAACTTGGATAGAGAGATTGTGGAGATCAAGAAATACATGCAGGAGTTGATGAACCAATGTATGCTGACCAAAAAATTTGGCTTGAAGGTTATACACGCTTTGGCTACTACTCTTTGTCATGTGTAGGAGAAGCTGGCAGGTGGTACTCTGGAAGCAAACGAGGACAACAAGGACCTGTTCCTGTTTCTGTAGGAAGAATGCGCGAGGACCCTACTGTCTAAGTAGTTGGGTGGGAAAAATTAATCCTGTTTCCCATGTGCTTGTCATTTTTGCCTGGGCCTAGCTCGAGGACCCCCTACTTCTTTTATGGGGTCAACGTTAATCTTTACAGCTTTCTGTTCAGCCTTGTGTGGCATTTAACTGATACTTTACTTGCTACTACTCGGTCTAGATACTTTGTTTTAATTCGGTTGATTAATATTGTGGTTTATATTTTTGATAGGGGCAGATTTAGACTGGTGATTATACTATTAAACTATTTATCTGCTTTGACTGATTACATTAATGTGTTGTTAATGCGCTACTAGTCCTTTTTTGTTCGGGCCAGCACCCTCTTGCTGCTTTTTCTATCAAAAATATTTCTTAGTCTTTCATTTTACAAATAAATAGTGAACATTGCCTAACACTTTTTAAGAAAATAGATAAATATTAGTCTTTCTTAGAAGTATTTTAGTTTTAAATGTCTTTCTTAAGATTGAACTTTTTGATCTATCAATTGTGAACTTTGGATCTGCTACAATTCAACTGTGTGACTAATTATCGTTTCCAAAAGTTTGTCTTGTGTATTCTATGTTTATTATTTTATTGTATTTCTTCATTTATATCATTTTAAGTTATAAATAAGATTCTAAATTTATACAAACTCACTTTATCATTAATTTAAATAAACAATTGAAAAATTTAAATATAATAAACTAATATTCAAATATATAATCAATATAATTAAAAGTGCACCCATCTATGTGAAAACAGTTATAACAATTCTTCTATTATAGCTATCATGGGCACTCAAAAGTAATAAATTATTATACAATTATAAAAAGAAAAATGCAAAAACTCATCGAGGTCAAATCACTCAAACTTCGTTGTCTTGATCTCGCTCTATGGTCACATAAAACTTAACATAGGAGACCCTACCAGGGAGGAATTGTGGGGAGTGGGGAAACTTTTGTTCTCTCTCAACAATTTTGAACAGTTCAATCGCGAGTTCACGGGCACAATCTTCAATCAAGGACCGAAATTTGAAGACGCCTTAACCGGGTTAACCCTATAAATCCCATTCAGGACTCACCAATTCTTCAATCAGAGGTCTGCAGAGCTCATAGAATTCTCAGTTATTCTATCCCAACAGACATCGAGATATTCACAATGAGAAAAGCCATAGCTGTGCTCTTTATTGCTATGATAATGTCATCATGGACTCCTACTTCTACAGCTAATTGTCCGCTTAATGCTGTGAAGCTTGGAGCCTGCGTTGATCTGCTGAGTAGTCTTGTTCATGTGGGCTTAGGAGATCCTGTTATAAACCAGTGTTGCCCTGTCATTCAAGGAGTCGCAGCATTAGAGGCAGCACTGTGTTTGTGTACAACAATTAGGGTTAAGGTTCTAAACCTGAATGTACTCCTTCCATTAGCACTCAGCCTTGTTGCTTCTTGTGGATTGAGTGTCCCACCTGAATTCAAATGCCCTGCTTAGTAAGCTGCTCGTTTTACTTGCTATTCTATGGCGATTGTTGTGTGTTTTTTTCTAATGTTGTTGCATGTCATGAAGATATTAAGGACATCATGCTAAGGCACTATAAAATTCATGTTTTAGAAGTTAAAAGTAACTTGTCTCCGTGTCAGGGGTTTAGAGTGATTGTAAGGTTTCTGTAATTTGGAGCAGTGAATATTATTATTAAATAAAAGTGGAAATCATAGCCCACTAAAATTTATCTGGCATGCTTGTGAGTTCTATCATGGAGACCACTTATTTGGATAGGGTAGATTGATTGTTAGACTTTTGAAACAAAGAACATTCTGTACATTTTTAGTGTTTCAATAGCTTAAAATTATATAATGATTTGGATGTAGTTCTTTCTGAATAGAATTTATGATGAATAGTCTATGGTTTGCTTCAAATATATAAGCATGCGGATGATGGTTTTTGTTTCGACACAAAAATATATTCGTCAACTGATGATGTTGGGGAGAAGGATATTATCACAATCACTCAGGAGATAAATGTTTCAGGGACTATCTCTTGAGTGACAACGTCAGAGAAAAATCTGACATTTTCACTTCTGTTGTTTTTACAGATACGTGGTGATGTAAACTGTAAGAGTTAAGACAAATGAGAAGTACATTTTGTTTGACTCGTGGTGATGTAGACTGCAGTAAACCAGACTTCTTTGAAATCACCCAGTTTGGTCAGTTTATAATAACTTTTGATTTAAAGAGGTTTATCCTTCATGTACACAAGATGCTGTCTTATCTATTCGATGAACTTAGACCACATGATTATTAATGTAAACAACTTTTGAGGCATTCTTCAATGTATGTGCACTGTATTAAACAATGACAAATTTCCTTTTCAAAAAATTGTATGGAACTGTGTACATGCACTTTGAGTTCAGTGGAGTGTACTGGAAATTCTTTGGATTGAAACTGCACCTTTCAAGTTTGGAAAATTGAGTTATTTTAATCAAATCATTATATAAATAAATATTTTTTTACATTTCCACTAGTGAATTTTAATAAAATGTATGCGTAGATATAATTGTTAAAGAAATTAAATGTTATTTAGAATAATTAATTAAAATTATATGTTATATATAAATTAATTTAGATGATTCAATTGTTAGATTGAAAAATTAAATAAAGTGCAGATAATTGTTTAGGTTTAAAATTTATAATATTGAATAAATATATTGATGCATTGGAAACTATATGTTTCAAGACTAGAAATGTTTGACTTCTATCTATGCTTTGTCTTGGGATTGCAATAGCTGATTATTTTTATGAAGGGTTAAAGCCACAGTGTAGGTATTCCTCATTATTGCAAATTGTAGTATTATATGGATGAGTTTTGAAATAATATCTTTAAAGATTCATCAAATAATTAATGAATGCGTTCTTTTAGGTATAGTTAAATAAAGAATAGCTTAATAATTATGTGAACAATTTATGATAGCAATATTTAAATGTGTAGAATGTCTTAGGATGGTTCTATAGAGTCTAATTATTTTTATTGGATGAGTAGAAGTGTTCATAAGATGCAGTTTTTATGATTGCTTGACTAAAGTTTGAAGTTATCCACTAAGAGATCATGATGAAATGAATCAATCTGAGTTCCACTAACAAGTACATAACAAGTAGTTGATATATGCAATATGGAAGGGCTCTGATCCAAAGAATTATCAAAACCAAGAAAAAAGTGGGCAAAATAGACCTTGTATCTAGTCTTCACTCAAAAAATACTAAACCAAAACCAATCAAACTACCAGTAAAATGGAAAAGAACTTAAGTGAACTATCAAGAAACATTTTGAGAATAGTACTAATAGAAAATAAATAAACTAGAGCATCACCACATAGGAGAAACTATTATACACTAAGTTTGCACCCTTTGTTTCAAGCTCTCTTAGTCTTGATAACTCAGTATAACATGGGAATCATCTCTAGATTGTGGGACCTTTGCTAACTGAGATGAGACCTCTAGGTTCTATGCTGGTTCCTCTTAGATAATCACCTTAATTTGCTTCTTGACATGTAAAGTAAAATTTTGAGGGAAAGGGATAGAAGGAATGCTTGGAAAGGGAAATGACTGAAAGCAAACTACCTACTAGGTGATGCACCGAAACTAGGGTTTGGATCTCAGTATGTAGGATGAAATCAATGAGAGACTTAGGTCTAGTAGGTCACAACTTACTGAATAGGCTTGCATAAGTATTTCATAGGAGGGGTCTGCAAACAAAGAGGGTATTCAGGGAAAGAAGGAGATCCTTTCACAAATAATGACACTCATTGGGGTAGACAACAATCTATGACCTGAAAACAAACATTCACATCTGCAACTAGGTATAGGAATGAGACAAGATTGTTAAGGGGTTGTAGTATACCCACAAAAGCATTCACATCAAATCATTCACAATAATACACATGAATTGCAGAAAGAAAGAAGGATCAAGAACCCTAAGATATCATTGAGAAACATATAAATACCTTGATTCAATAAGAGATAACTCACACAAAAAAGGCACAGGGACATGATAAATGTCACAAAATATCTTCAATATCTAAATTACCAATGAGAGGTTACAGAATGTAGAAGACCAGGGGGCAGGAAATGCAACAGATAACCTTCTAAGAAAGAGACCCTTTTTTTTTACAAAGTGTGAACTCTTTGACCTCTTTACCTCCTAACCTCTAAAATACAATATATACACCTCCTGCATGTAGGCAGGAGAAAAACCTAACTAGGGTTACATAAATCTGCAATAAAATATCAAACCCTGATGGTACACTAATTATCATCATCAAATCCTTGAGAACAGTTGGTGATCAAATCAAATCTCTTCCTTGTATGTTGATCCTGGTACTAAGCCCACTTGTAGACATATCCACCTTGATCCATCTACCCACCTGCAACTCCTCTAAGCCATGAATGCATCCAATCTGATCCTAGTCTGATATATGGGTTAAAAATGATTAACCATGCAAAAGGTGGCGCCAAACTCATTAAAGCTTTCAACATGTCGTGGTACTCTGTAAAATCCATGGCGCTGATGATCAGATCCTCTCTTATCATCTCCTCAACCTCCCCTGTCCTAAAGAAATAAATTCCAACAACTCAAACTGTCGTGCATGGTCGCAAAATGCAAACCCTAGCAAAACCTTCACAGAGAAATATATAAATTTGAATATCAGTGGCTAGCCTGGTCATTTTCTAAAACCTAGCCATTGATGCAAAATCTTCTTGGCAAATGAACGGCCCAGATGCACCTTTTAAAATAGTCTTAAAACCTTAAAACCCTTCTAACAAGTCAACCGCCACCGTGGCAACCAACAACCAATCATCGGTGAGCAAGTTAGCGTCCCTAACAAACCTAGACCCACATCCCTGAGAACACCATCAGATGGCTATCGCTACACCGCTATGATAATGATAGAGCTTTTTAGATCTGCAGTATAATGACAGCCGTGAGATCCTATCATGCGTTAACTTCTTTAGAAATCCCTGACCCCACGAGCCCACTAACATCGGCCACATTGCACTCCAAACAACCAATCAAATTGTGCCATTTCGGATACATGTTGCATACCTCTAACATCTGACCCACCTGACAGATCCCAGAGATAAAGCAAGATCAATGACGGGTGCATGATCACATGTGTCAGAAAGATTCCTTGTGGACATGCACCAGTCATCGATCATCTACAGATGTCAGAGCCCTCTGAATTGCTGGAAACCTAGTCCCACTGACAAGTAATCCGATTCAATACACATGGACCAACCAGGAGCTGCCAAATCAGAATACATGGCATCAGACCCACAATACACTGCAGCACTGAGCAAAAGTGGAAAATCAATGGTCATCTGAAGATCTCATGCTCTGACAATGGCCTATGCAAAGATATGCCAGCCGCTAGATCTTCCTAACCGGGACCCCACTGACAGATGTTGACTCACTAGCCCGCCGACAAATGAAAAGTCACCAAGTCAAACGACGTGGCGCTAGACCCACTGACAACCGAGGCACTGTAAGGAAAAGGAAAATTGATGGTGCTCACCATACCGTGATCGTAACACACGCGCATCTTTAGCTTGCGGAATGTCGAACACCGTCAGATCAAATCGACACTTAACCCTTAGGAATTATTTTGTGCGCCGAGACTTAGGAAAAATTAAACTGCTGGACTTAGGGATTATTTCACACATGCAAATATGAATGACTTAAGTTGCCAAAAAAGGTAACATGAAAATATAATGCAGCCAAAGGGTTTTTAGGGTAACGGCTAGTTTTTCAAACTTTTCAACTGTAGAACAGGGGGTAAAATAAATTGCAGAGGCCAGAGAATAGGGTGAAAATTCATGAAAATTTTAGGGATGGCAAACATGGTAAAAATAGAGACCTAGGGATGGTTTTTTGCCAAATTTTTATGAATATGAAAATTAGGGTAACATTTTGGTGATTTCTGCTGGATGTCAGCCTACTATACATGTAAAACCAGTGGCCTATAACAATCCATTGGGCAGGGGGCTTATCAAAAATCAAAATTCTCTACAGAGGGACAAAACTAGAACTATGCTCAGAGCACTTCTTGAAAAGTAGGAAACTAAACTAGAAAGCAAGGAAAGAAAATAGGGGAACTTTACAAAATTTATAGAGAGGGGTTAACCTCAAAACAAGGTTTCAAGTGGAAACCATTCACAGAGATAGGTAAGGGGACTCCCTCCATATTTGATAGTTGAAAAGCATTGGAGCCCCTACATTCTATGATTACAAATGGCCCACCCCAAAAGGAGTCAAATTTTGTGTGCCTGCCAGGTCTTGACCTGAACTCATCCCACTTGAGGACTACATCCCCAACCTTGAAATTTGTAACTCTGGCTCTTTTGTCAAAACTCTTCTTTGTTTGGATCTGATGGAATTCCATATCCTCCATTGACTTATCTCTGATTTCTTCCAACTCCATCAACTGAGCATATCTGATCTGCAAGGGGTCCTCCTCTTCAAATAGGACATATTGTGTGGCTAGGTCCAAAGCTAGTAATTTAGTTGAAATGGACAACTTAGCCTCTCTACCATACACTAGCACATAAGGAGAATTACCAATGATTTTCTTTGGGGTAATTCTGTCTAACCATAATGCAGACCTCAACTTAGTATGCCAATCTCTCTGATTATCTTGAAGAGTCTTCTTGATTATCCTAATCAAGTTCTTATTGGTGGATTCTGCCAAGCCATTGCCTTGAGGGTAGTAATTGGAGCTGGTATTCAGATAGATGCCATTCTTGACTACCCACTCTGAGACCTTAAGGCCTGTGAATGCTAATGCATTATCTAGAATTATGGAATCAGGAGTGCCAAACCTATGAATTAAGTCATCATAAAAGATTAGGATAGCACTCTCATTGGCCTCTTTTAATGTGATTTCCTTTGTCCATTTGGTGAAGGAATCTATTGTAGTAATTATCCATTTGTGTCCTACACTAGATGGAGGATTGATCATGCCAATGAAATCTATACCCCACTTCATGAAGGGTTGATCAATTCTGATTGGTTGTAGAGGCAAGGCTACAAGCCTTTCTTTTCCTGCAAACATGGCACACTTGATGCATTTTCTGACATAATCATGACTATCCTTAAAGATAGATGGCCAATAGTATCCAGCCCTCATGATTTTAAAAGCAGTAGTCCTAGGAGAGAAATGACCTCTAGAAGGTCCATCATGAAACTCAAATAGGATGTCTACTACCTTTTCTGAATCTATGCATCCTAAAAGGACACCATTGTGATCTTTTCTAAAAAGAACCTCATTTATCAACACAAAAGGAATAGATTGCAATCTATAATACCTTCTTTTTGTTGAATCTAGGCCTGCAGGACATTGTCCTATCTTCAAATAATTGATCATGTTAGGCAACCAACTTGTTGCCTTGTCTTGTTCTTTTATAGAATGCACAACCAAAGATGTAGGCAATTGCTCTGATTTCTTTGAACTCTCATCTGATGCCAAATGTTCACAAAGGCCTCTTCCTCTAACCAGCCTAGTAGTCTAAATATCTATGTCATATTCAATCACCTTGGTGATCCAACCAGCTCTTTTCTCATTTAGCTCCTTGGAAAGCAGAAACTCCCTGACATTTGGATGAGTAACTTTTAAATGTACCTTGATATGGGTCAATAGATATCTAAACTTTTTAAGGCTCTTTACCATAGCAAGTACATATTTCCCTAAAAAAGAGTACCTCTATTCATACTTTTCTAAACCTTTGCTAAAGAAAGCAATAGGCTCCTCCAATCCATCTGAATTTTCTTGAGTCAACATTGCAGATATAGCATCATGACATCCATAAGTATAAAGGATGAAATCCTTATTGAAATTTGGATTTAAGAGGGTAGGAGCATCTATTAGGGCCTCTTTGATAGCCTGGAAATTGGCTTTCCCTTCCTTAGTCCAACTAAAAGCTGAACTCTTCTTTAACATGGCTATCAAAGGCTTTAGTAAATCTGCAATGTTAGGCAAGAACCTCCTAACAAAATTAATCTTTCCTATGAAAGATTGGAGACTTTTCTTGTGATGTGGTAGGGGTAGCTCTAAGATAACTGCAATTCTCTCAAGATCCACTATAATTCCTTCTTTGGATACTACATATTCCAATAGCTTTCCTTCATGAACAACAAACACACATTTCTTGGGATTAAGGGATATCCTAAACTCTCTACACCTTTCAAAAATCTCCCTCGGATGTTTGATATGGTCTACTGCATGTTTAGAATAGATAGTTATGTCATCCAAGTAGACCAACATAAATTTGTACATGAGGCTTTTAAAGGCCATATCCATTGCCTTTTGAAATGTAGCACCTGCATTTGAGAAACCAAAGGGCATCTTTTGATAAGCCATGGTTCCCCACTTGGTTGTAAAAGCAGTCTTGTATTGATCCTCTTTATTAACCAGGATCTAATTGTATCCTGAATAGCCATCCAATAATGAAAATCTCTCGGATCGAGAGACACATTGTAAGATTTGCTCCATGGAGGTTAGTGTATGGTGGTCCTTCAATGAGGCCCTATTAAGATCCCTGAAGTCAACACATAACCTCAGCTCCCCTTTCTTCTTTCTGACTGGAAAAAAGTTGGAAACCCAACTAGTATGCTTAATGGGGTAGATGATACCACTTTCTATTAGTTTGAGTACTTCTTTATGCATAAGTGGCTCAAGCTTGGGATTAACAGGCCTTTGCTTCTACCTTACTGGTTTGGCATTAGGTTCTAATTCAATAGTGTGTTGGGCAAGAGAAGGATCAAAACCTTTGAGATCCTCATACTGCCATGCAAAAACATCACTGAATTCTTTGAATAATTGAGTGTAAGCTTTCTTTTCAAATTTAGTGTTTAATTTTCCAAATTGTAAGCTCTTACTTGGCTCCAACTCTAATTCAACACAATGTTCTTATTGATCTACCAGGCCAGCTTTGTTCTTCTTGACTTCATCATCCTTATTGAAGATAGTCTCTAATGTAACAAGACCTCTAGGCATCTTATTGGACTTGAGTTGTATCACTTGATCACCATAATTTTGTGATAACCTATCTTGATTATGCCTTGAAAAGACATCTTCTTGAAACAAGAATTGCAGAATTTGTTCATCATTGTCAAACACCTGCCAATTGAAATTGTTATCAGGAATAGAGGGCCTAAAAATCACTTTGATATGTTGTTGATCCCCTTCTTTTGAGATGCTATTTGGAATGTCATATTGGGATCCAACAGTAGCTAACCTATTTGCATTTTGATTTAATTTCCTAGGGATAGCAACAATATTGAAAGCATGGAAATCTTCAATTGCATCCCAAACTCTATGTTTGTATGCTTTCATGGTGTCATTCTTTGTTGCACTTATCCCTCTTACTTGACTGAAAACTAACTCACTGTCACCATAAAATTTTAAGGCTTTAGCCCTCTTTTTCTAGCCCACTCTAGTCCATTGACTAGACTTTCATACTCTGCAGTGTTGCTAGTGCAGGAGAAACTAAATCTAAAGGTAGTATAATACCTTTCTCCTCTTGGGGATGCTAGCATAGCACCAACACCAAAACCATGTCTACTTCTAGCTCCATCAAAAAGTAGTTCCCAAATCTGATTTCTCTGATCCTCTGAATCAGTATCCTCTTTGAGAAGACTTGGTTCTATGGCTCCACTATCTTGTATTAAATAAATTCCCAAACCAAAGTCCCAAACAAGACTTTCTTGGACCTCTGAAGCTCTTTCATCTAGAAAAATATCAGGGATACTTTCTATCTTTGTGCTTGCTTCACTAATGGTTTGGAAGTCACTGTCATCAAATATGGGGTAATTTACATTGATGGCATCAGATACATATGGTTCTATATGGTGTGCTGCTAATGGTTCTGACTTAATAGTGACCTTGGTCTCATACCTTGTGTGAAATAACATGTGGGACCAATCAAAAGATAGATAACCTCCTATCTTAGCTGTAAACTCCCTTGAAAGACATATAGAAAATAATGTAGGGAGATCTATAATATATATATCAAGGAGGATTGAAAAATTAGGACTAGCATGTAGGATTAAACTGGTATCCTTAGCTGCACCTATAGTATTGACTGAGGATCCATCAAGTTGTGTAACCTTCTTTTGGAAGGGCTCATATTTTAGTCCTAATTGGTCAGTTACTTTCTTCGGCATTACAGTGCTAGTAGCTCCACTATCTACCATACAATTATGTGCTAAATATTTTCCAATGATTAAAGATACATAAAAGGGAGGTGGCTTTGAATTCCTACCTTGAATGGTGTTGGCCTTGGAGTTGCTACTTGGAGCCTCCTTTTCTTGATCAATGTTAACCAACACTGGCTTTGCAGCTTCTTTTGTAGATTGAGGAGTTGCTACCTCTGTCATAGCCTTCTTCAAAATTTTAGGTTATCCTAGGAGAGCCAAAGAGTCCCACATGGACATGGTGACATTAACCTTCTTCATGTTGTCTACAATATTAAATGGTGTCATAGTGTGTACTCTTTGTTGTGTCTTTGGCATGATGGGCTCCACTTCCTTTGGAGCTTGGCCTTCTTTACTTGTAATGATAGGAGCCTCCTTAGGTATGATGCGAGTGGCTTGCTGTAGTGGCTCTGCAGATGTAGTGGCTTTGGCATTGGAATCTGCTCTCTCCATATCTTGAGCTCTTCTTTTTGCTCTTGTAAAGGCAACAAAAGCACCCTCATCATTGACTCCATTGAAGTCTGGTTGCTCCCAATTGAAAAGAGCAGTCTCACTCACTTGTGCTTCTTGTTGAGGCATTGACCCACTTGATGAAACCTCTGATTGAGCTTGTGAGGCACTTTGAACCATTAGAGCTTGGTTCATCCATCCATTTGAACATGTGGCCTGATTATGAGGCTGATTGCAAGGAAAACACCATTCATTATCTATAGCCATATTATTTTGGCCCAGGAACCATATCCCTCACTGGATTTGCAGAATTGAGAGGTGCAGGATTATATGGATGGAATGGTCTCTGATTGAAACTTTGTCTTTGTCCTTGGTAGCCTCCTTGGTATGGTGGCCTATTTTGTTGATAAGGTTGTCCTTGATTCTGATATTATTGATTAGGACCTTGGCCTTGTCGCTAAAATGGTGGTCTGATTCCTTGACCTTGCTTCTTTAGATTTGTGACCTCTTTAGTCAAGGTCTGCAACAAATTTGTCATCTCTTGTATGCTACTTGCTTGGCTACTTTTGATTTCTTGCAACTCTTGAGAGAAACTTGCCTTAGCATGTTCTTGACCACTGGTACTAGCTTGAGGTGCTGCTATGGTGGGGATAGGAGTAAATGGGGGTACTTGGGCAGGTGCAATGGGTTGAAGGCTGGGTATGTGCAAGATCATGAGGGGCCAAAAAGTGGCACTGTTAGTTCAAAACTTTGACAATGTAGCTGACGACTTTTTTTCACCCAAATTTGATAAAATGAAAAGGGTATCTTAAGGAGATTATCATCTTTCTATCGATATAATTGTTGTCAAATTTTGAATTCGGTAAGTAATTACTATTTATTTTCTAATTGAGCTACCTCTAAAGTGTTGATTTATATATTGATTGAGAAATGACTATAACTTTTAGATGGTATAATATTTTTGAAATCTGAAAAATTTGTCACATTCTATGCTTCGCCTACTATAAGGAAAAAATAAATAAAATTGAATTTTGTAAAGTTTTGAATGAGTTAAGGTGGTCAGACATGGGAGTTTTTTTATGTTGAAAATGTTGTAGCAAAAAATTCCTAATTAATTAGTTTTCTAGAATAAAATTACAAAAAAATATGCATCACATCCAGGCATGAGTCTACTACTTATATATAAAATCTTATAATAAAATATTATCATTTGATTATGATTAAGGTGGTCAGACATACACCTACTTCTTATTTTTTTCCTGAAATATTTTGTACTGCTGCATTGAAATCTATACTTTTCACCAATCATACTAACTTTTTCTCAAAAAAGGCCTAGTAGTTTAGAAACTAAATTCAATTTTCTATAGATTCTATTCTTACAACTTTTTGATATTAGGTTCATAGCTAGTTGAAATTTTCACGTCAAGTTGACTAACCCTGATTTACTAATTTTTCATTGCCACTTAAGGGCATAGTTTGGCCCCTCATGATCTTGCACATACCTGGCTAGGAAAAATGGGCATTGGAGGCCTTATAGAAATCATGCCTGCCTGAATCAAACAATTTTTGGCCCTGACAGCTATGTCAAAAGCTTGGGGAAGAGAGGTACCACCCATGGATTGGATCATGATAGAAATTTGACCATTTAGACTTTGAAAATAGTATAGGAAGGCATGGTCAGCTGATGGTCTCACAGAGACTAGGATTCTATTCCATGTTTTAAGGAATCTACTATTGTAATCTATCATCTGCTCTTGAGGGTCTCTCTTAATAGTTGTTAACTACTCAACTAGAGACAAATTATTTGATTTATCCTCAAAATGTTTACTTAATGCATCCCCTAACTCATCCAAAGAAGTAATAGAACCAACAGTTAAAGTTCTAAACCATTCTAGAGCCTTACCTTTTAAAGAGGCTGCTAATAATTTTGTGGCCACATCTTCTTGAGTAATGTTGTGTATGCTGCAGATGGTGGTCACATCTCTTATATGTTCAAAAGCAGTTGTCTTCCCTTCACCAGTAAAATCAGGTATACTCTTAAGTGCCACCAAAGGTACATCATGATGTTGGGCAAAATTCAATGGACTACCCTGAGTGAAAGGTGCAAATGCAAATGGTCTAGCCATTGTAGGAGTTGGAAACTAAAGATTGACAACTATATGAGCTACATTTGCTGCTGGATTTTAATCCTCCTCTAAATCTCTAGTTAGAGATCTACTTCTTCTTCTAGAATGAAAGGGAAGAGGTCTCCTTTTTGAAGCATTAGGAGGCATTGATTGTACTCTTCTTGTAGGAGATGTTCTTTGAGTTGACCTGCCTTTGTGACTTTTCTTTGAGGGCAACTCTAAAAATTTGGTGGGCTTTGAGCTTCTAGTCTCAATCCTTCTCATAAAACTTTGAACAAGGTAGCCTGGATCCTTGAAATCAGTGGAGTCACCAGATATACTTGGTAGAATGACTTCTAAAGGTCTGTACTATGGAATCTATATATTAGAGATAACATAATCTTTCAAACAATAAACTTCTTGGAGTGGTCCCACCAAGCATGCCAGAAATGTTATACACTAAGTTTGCACCCTTTGTTTCAAGCTCTCTTAGTCTTGGTAACTCAGTATAACATGGGACTCATCTCTAGGTTGTGGAACCTTTGCTAACTAAGATGAGACCTCCAAGTTCTAGGCTAGTTCCTCTTGGATAATCACCTTAATATGCTTCTTGACATGTAAAGTAAACTTTTGAGGGAAAGGGATAGAAGAAATACTTGGAAAGGGAACTGACTGAAAGAAAACTACCTACTAGGTGATGCACTGAAACTAGGGTTTGGATCTCAGTATGTAGGATGAAATCAATGAGAGACTTAGGTCTAGTAGGTCACAACTTACTGAATAGGCTTGCATAAGTATTTCATAGGAGGGGTCTACAAACAAAGAGGGTATTCAGGGAAAGAAGGAGATCCTTTCACAAATAATGACACTCCTTGGGGTAGACAACAATCTATGACCTACAAAAAAAAATTCACATCTGCAACTAGGTATAGGAATGAGACAAGATTGTTAAGGGGTTGTAGTATATCCACAAAAGCATTCACATCAAATCATTCACAATAATACACATGAATTGCAGAAAGAAAGAAGGATCAAGAACCCTAAGATATCATTGATAAACATATAAATACTTTGATTCAATAAGAGATAACTCACACAAAAAAGGCATAGGGACATGAGAAATGTCACAAAATATCTTCAATCTCTGAATTACCAATGGGAGGTTACAGAATGTAGAAGACCATGGGGGCAGGAAATGCCACAGATAGCCTTCTAAGAAAGAGACCTTTTTTTTTACAAAGTGTGAACTCTTTGACCTCTTTACCTCCTAACCTATAAAATACAATATATACACCTCCTGCATGTAGGCAGGAGAAAAACCTAACTAGGGTTACATAAATTTGCAATAAAATATCGAACCCTAATGGTACACTGATTATGATCATCAAATCCCTGAGAACAACTCTTGATCAAATCAAATCTCTTCCTTGCATGTTGATCCTAGTACTGAGCCCACCTATAGACATATCGACCTTGATCCATCTACGCACCTACAACTCCTCTAAGCCATGAATGCATCCAATCTGATCTTGGTCTGATATCTGGGTTAAAAATGATTAACCCTACAAAAGGTGGTGCCAAGCTCATTAAAGCTTTCAGCATGTCATGGTACTTTGTAAAATCTATGGCACAGATGATCAGATCCTCTATTATCGTCTCCTCAAACTCCCCTATCCTAAAGAAATAATTTCCAACAACTCAAATTGTCATGCATGGCCACAAAATGCAAACCCTAGCAAAACCTTCGCAGAGAAATATTTAAGTTTGAATATCAACGGCTAGCCTAGTCATTTTTTAAAATGTAGCCATCGATGTGAAATCTTCCCGACAGATGAATGACCTAGATACACCTTTTAAAATAGTCTTAAAACCATTCTAATATGTCAACCACCACCATGGAAGTCACAAACTAATCACCAGTGAGAAAGTTAGCATCCCTGATAGACCTGGACCCATGTCCTTGAGAACACCATCAGACGGTTGTCGCTATACCGCTATGATAATGATTGAGCTTTTTGGATCCATGTTATAATGACAGCCACAAGATCCTATCCTACATTAACTTCTTTAGAAACCCCTAACCCCACGGGCCCACTGACATCAGCCACGTTGCACTCCAAACAACCAATCAAACTGCACCATTTCAGATACATGTTGCATACCTCTAACATTGAACCCACCTGACAGAGCCCAGAGATAAAGCAAGATCAATGAGGGGTGCATGATTACATGTGTCAGAAAGATTCCTTACAGACATGCACCAACCATTGATCCTCTCCAGATGTCAAAGCCCTCTGAAATGCTGGAAACCTGGTCCCACTAACAAGTAATCTGATTCAGCACACGTGGACCAACTAGGAGCTACCAAATCAGAATACATGGCAGTAGACCCACAATACACTGTAGTGCTGAGCAAAATAGGAAAATCAATGGTCGTCTGAAGATCTCATGCTCTAACAATGGCCTATGTGAAGATACACCGGCCGCCAGATCTTTGTAACTGGGACCCCACTGACAGATGCTGAATCACTAGCCGGCCAATGAATGAAAAGTCCCCAAGTCAGATGACGTGGTGCTAGACCCACTGACAACCAAGGCAATGTAAGGAAAGGGAAAATTGACAGTGCTCACCATACCATGATTGTAACACACATGTATCTTTGGCTTGTGGAATGGCAAAGACTGTCAGATCAAATTGACACTTAACCCTTAGGAATTATTTTGTGCGCCGAGACTTAGGAAAAATTAAACCATTGGACATAGGGATTATTTCATGTACATGCAAATATGAATGACTTAAGTTGCTGAAAAAGGTAACATGAAAATATAAAGCGGCCAAAGGGTTTTTAGGGTAATGTCTAGTTTTTCAAACTTTTCAACTGTAGACTAAGGAGTAAAATAAATTGCAGAGGCCTGAGAACAGGGTGAAAATTTATGAAAATTTCAGGGATGGCAGACATGGTAAAAATAGAGACCTGGGGATGGTTTTTTGCCAAATTTGTATGCATATGAAAATTAGGGTAACAGAAACATCATTTGATGAGTTTCTAATTGGTCGGAGAATCCAAAGTGTTCCCCACACACTCTCTAGTAGTCGCTACACAATCCTCATACTCATCTTTGTGAGTCTCTATGCCCTATTTTTCCCTCTATTTTTAAATCTTAGAGTTTCCTAGAACAAACCTCATCTTAGCCTTGTTCATTATTCCATGAGTAATCTCAATGATAGTATTGAGGCCATGTTCAATTTTTTGAACTTTTTATTGTACTTCTATTCCACCTTATCCTCAAGCTCATTCAATCAATTTGGTATCTTCTTAACTCAATTCTAGAGAGAGATAACCATATTTTTCTCCCTCTTTTCATTTTTATAATCCTATTATCATCTTCATCCTACCCTTCCTCATCTATTTTCTCTTGACAACTATCTTATTTGACTTCACTAATAGTATATTCCTCCATAGTTTTCTCCTCCTCTTGATGCTCTCCTCCCTAAGTCTTCTACTCATCATCAATATCCTCATTTTATTCAATCTTCAAATTATTTGTGTCTTCTAAAGATTAGTCACTCTAGTGACTCTTGTCAATCTTCAACCACCTTGACTACTAGCATTACATATCTTTTTTTACCCTTAATAAGATGACCTTCATCATCCTCTCTAATATCTACTATACTATGCGGGTCAAGTCCTCTCAAATCCATTTTCAATTTCTTTGGAGGGTATGAAATTTATCTATATTGATGAGTGCATTTTTAGAACACCTTTGGTGGAATTAATTATTTATAGTTTGAAGGGAATTTCTTCTCCTATAATTTAGACCACAAAATCTTGACATCCTTGGGAAACTTATTGTTTATTTATAATAGTTTCATCCAAAGATTGATAGCTAAAACTAATGAAAATATGTTTCAAACATTAATTTTTAGTTAATGTAGTTCCAACCCATATATTTAAATTAAGTAAAACTAGGTTTTGAAAGGACCCAAAACCTTATACAACAACAATCAAAGATAGGGAAATAAAAGACCATAAACAACTATGATGCACCCACCGAACAAACCAAAGGATCTAACCTTAGTTCCGACCAAGTGGAACAAAAACCATCCCAACTAACCACAATAAAGGGCATTCAAGATTTACATTTTGGCCCATCCTTATATGGACATAAACACATATCAAAAGAAGGTTTATAAAATTTAACTTTCTTTCCTTTAACTATTGGCCATCCATCCTCCACCTTCCCAGCAACTTTTTGCCAATTCAAAGACAAACCAGAAGAGCTGCTAAAGGGCATGCCACATCAGCATCCAGAAAGAAGATAGGGAAAACACCACTACCAATCCCCAAAACCCTCATAGGAGAATCATGGGAAACAAAACCCACGGAACCAGTAGAAAAAGACATCTGATCTAGATACAACATCAACAATATGGTCAAGAAAAGTAGCAACAAAAACTTGAAGGGGACAACATCAATAGTCTAACCAAAGCCACATCAGAGACAACATTAGTAGCACCAGCCAAAGCATGATCTGTCTGAGGAGGTCAAATAGCCAAACCCCCATCCTTAGAAACTTTACGAACCATATAATGGTGGCTAAAAGCCCCTAACCACCAAGAAGGGTGATTTCTTCAATTTAACCTTATTAGATAAACATCATGCAGCAAGATGGCCAGTCTTGTGGCATTTCCCTACACACAGAATACCCTCATAATCTAGATTCTGGGTCTAAGAGCCCTTAGAAGAAGCCAAAGTTATCTTCTTAGAAAGATCCTTAGAAACATCAACCTCCATAAGAATATGAGCATATGTCATCTTAAAAACATCAGAGGAGTCCAAATCCACCATCTAGAAATCCCCAATAGCCTCCCACATAGATTCCAATACAGAATCTAGCCAAATATGAAGGGGAAGATTCAACAGTCTCACCCATAAGGGTATTTTAAAAGAGGACTCTAAAAGAGGATCAAACCCTTGATACCATGGTTTGACCATCAGGGGGAAACACTCCTCCCAAGAGAAACACCTATCACATAAAATAGTATTCCTATCTTCAACATTTCCAAAATTTGTAATAAAAAAACTATTTGCCACAGGGTATATCTAAATAGTATTAGTTAAGATGGGTTCCCAATGTTTGGAAATTCAAACATGCAAATCTAAAAGAGAAGGCCAAAAACCCCTAAAATGAGAGATTGCAGTATTAAAGGAGAAGTCCTTCACAGTTTTGAAGATCTCATCAACATATATCAGTTTTAGATTAATCATAATGGGGTCACTTATCGAGATAGTTAATCCAGAAGGAGTGGAATGGGAACCCCCTCTCCCAGTAGAGAAAGGTCCATAGATACCTACGTCAAAAGAAACCACATTTGCATAAGAGATCGCAGATCCAAAAATCCCCTTAAGAGAGGGTGCGGCCAACACCTGAGACTCATTCAGAATCCAACCCATCTGAGAAAGCCCAAGAAGATACCAACATTGAATCTCACTCATCTGAGAAAGCTGAAAAACATGGCCATTTAGTGTAGAAACAAGCGATGACAGAGAATCCTACCCATATGTTTACTATTGCATGTATTGATCTTTCTTATGAAATTAGTAGCTACATTGAGCTCATTATTATATGATGTAATTATGGAATTGTGTTTGTTTTCTAGATTACAAATTCTCATTTCTCATTATATATTAGTTCAACTATGATCGTTATTGTTGTTCATCATGCTTTTACCTAAGAATGTAGGACATATTTGTACAACTATTTTTTACAATAGAAGGATATGAAGGAAAATGCATGCACTCCCTTGTCCATTCTAATTTGTGTAGTCATTATGGTAAACTTACTAGCCTAGGACTCATGTTTATGTTAATATTTTAAACTATCATTGTTTCTTTGAAAATACATGTTCTTATGTATTTTCTATTTCATTCAATTGTAGTTGAAAAATATAATTTATTAATGTGTATGACTATAATTTGAATAATTGTTGATTATGGATCTATGTATTTGTGTGTGTGTGTGTGTGTGTGTGTGTGTGTGTGTGTGTTTATGTGTTGTGGATTTTCATTGTAATTTGATTTAGTGTATTTTAAAATGTGTTTGTTGCATTTGTGAAATACTCCTTATGCTTTAAGTTAAAAAATAACTACCCAAAATTTTGTACCACTAAAAAAGAATTATTTTTTGTTTATAGCAATAAAATCAAAAGCTACCCAAATCTTAGCCATGAGTTTAATATAATATAATAAAAATGATTTTATAGGTAGTATAAGTAATTAAATTTAAGTTTTTTTAATTAAACTTTATATGTACTAGGCAGGAATATGCATAATTATCTACAAATATAGAGACATGCATGATTGATAAAAACATAAATAACATGGGGGTGGGGGAGACAATGATAGAGAGAGAGATATATCAATAACAGAATGAATCCAAAAATGTTTCTACTAGAAAAGAGGAGTGTATAGTAGGGAAATAAGTTGGCCACCAAGAAGATTTCATGTGAAGAGGAAGTATAACAAGGAAAAGGAGATACGTGCATGAGAATGCATGCAATGTCACATATGATGATTTGTGAAATCTAGATATATCTAGTAATATGCATTAGATATATGTGATTAAATAAAGACCACATGCATAGTCAGGAGAATAAATAAATAAATATATGTATGTGCACACACACATACATATAGATATACATACAAATATACATATAGATATGTATGTATGTACACACATACATACATGCATAGATGTATATATGTATACATGTGTGTGTGTCTAACACACACACACACACAGATATATATATATATATATATATATATATATATATATATATATATATATATATATATATATATATATATATATATATATATATATATATATATATGTATGTATGTATGTATGTATGTATGTATGTATGTATGTATGTATGTATGTATGTATGTATGTATGTATGTATATATATATATATATATATATATACATATACATATACATATACATATACATATACATATACATATACATATACATAT